>ML803861.1:6316-27435 GCA_009831015.1 Picea engelmannii | reverse complement strand
CCTCTACCCCTCATTATAACTAGTTATTTCATCCTTCACTAGTGTCTCTTCCGGTGACTTCAGACCCCACTGTTGAGAGCTATTGGAAGGTCCAGTGCTATTTGAGAGGAAGGACATTACGTCTTCTAGGACACGAGCATTTTCTTTCTTTTGATTCCCCCATGCGGACAAAACCCACTTACCCATATATATGTTTCTTCCTCATTTTATGTATGATGCACATATGATTACAGTTTGATTTGGATATATATATTGAGTAAACATTCAACGCAAAAGGTTCTTTGTTTCTATATTTCCCTCACCACTTGTTGCACACATTTCACACAAATAGTCTGACATCATAGGGGAACCACAGAACCCCCGTCGTTCACGACGCTTGCTCAACCTCCCTCCTATCTTAGGGGGAGTATCCGGTCATACCCGCTCATCGGTACCTCCTTCACACACTCCTGTGAGTGCTACTATCTTAGGATCATCTTTGCTTGGTTCTACATTACTTGGGTCTACTTCCCAAGGTCATCCATTCACTCGCTCTCCTCTACACGGAAGCGGAGGACCCACTTCCTCTCAAGGAGGGATCACCAACCCACCTAGTCCCGATCAAGGGTCAGGTTCACAACACAATATGGCTGGAGCTAACCCTCCCCCACCACTACAGATGCCATACTTGGCCTCTCTCAACATACCAGATCTCACCAAGCTCACCAATGATCCTATATTGCATGACGCCACATGGCCTGCAATGCCAACAAAACTTCCTTCAGACATACCAAAGTTTGAGGGAAAGGCGGGAGATGACCCCGCCAACCATGTCATGAACTTTCATCTATGGTTTTATTTTAATAGAATTATGGATGATTCCATCAGACTGCGATTATTTCAATGCACACTTACTGGCCCTTTAGCCAAATGGTATGTCGAAGAAAAATCAGGGTCCCACACGACTTTTGAGTCATTGGCCAAAGCATTTTTGACCTTCTTCCAATTACCCATCTGCCACGACAATGGTCTCGAACTACTATCTAACTTCAAACAAACCTCAGCCACCCACATCGCTGACCACATTCATGAGTGGCGTAGGCGACGTAGTTTGTGCAAAGCAGAAACCACCAAACAACAATGTCTCGACTGGTTTCTTAGATCACTTGTCGCTCTCCTTGGAAAGGATGTAGCTTACACCTTCCCTCAATCCAAAGAGGAAGCCATCAGTAAGGCCCAACAGTATGACCTCATTTATGCACAGTCAGGGTACTTATACACGGTACTTCCTGATCTTCCAAAACATGTGCCATTTGGCCAAGACAAACCTGGGATGTCTCACTCAGCAGACGGACTAATAGGTGCCACCATGCACCATGGTCCACAACCCCAACCACCACCGATGTATGGAACACCTCAATACCCGCCGGTATATGGGGGCACTCCTTATTACCCCCCATCCCCGTATCAACAGCCATATCCTGTTGCTATACCTCCACCCATCAGTGGACCACCACCGGCACCTCCCATACATCCACCTATTCCCACAAACAGGGGTACTCCCTCAACATCAGCTTATAGTACTAGTGAAAGCACGCAGCCTTCCTATGTACCTTATGGATCGGTACCACCACAAAATCCATACTTCCCATTCCCTGGTCCTCCCCAACCCATGGCTCCCCCACATCCACATGCAGGGGTAAATTTTGTTCAACCCTCTGCTGCTCAACAATACCAAAATTTCGAATAGTTGAACACAGCCAACCCAACTCACCCTTTGAACAATGTCAAGAAGAAAGGAAGGAACGGGAATAATAACAACCCTGGTCAAGGCGGGAATCAACCCCCACCGCATCAACCCACTGGGGGCAACCAGAACCAAGGGAACCAAAACCCCCAAGGGGGCAATAACAACAAATGCCAAGGGAAAAATAATGTTAAAACCATCTTCCCTTGTTCTCTTTTTGGCGAGTTCGGTCATTACACTCACCATTGCCCCCAGATCGCTGATTTCAAAAGGTTGAAAGACTCAGGTAGTCTTCCCCATACCCCTGCACAAACTGCCCCTCAACAGGCACCACAACAATATGTGCAGCAACCCCCCCCCTGCCATGCTGCAAAATCCCATTCCACATCAAGGTGTGATAAACACCCAACAGGATATACATCACCCCCCACCTCAGGGGGGGAAATACCACAACCCCAACAACCCAGCAGAGCGTACCATCCTCCTCACCAGTGAGGAAGAAATTCTTCTGCAAACGCGCAATCGTCAGTATCATACACCCGTTGAGTCTACTCCTATCTCTCTAGAAACAAACCCAACACCGACGGGACCCCCATTGGTGATCCCTCGCTCCTCAGCCGAACCACCACTACGCATCCCTCGCATCCCTTTACGCATGAATTTTCACAATCCACAGGCTAGGGCGGCTCATAACTATAGCTTGGTAGACGACTTAGCACAATCTCTGGCTGCCATGTCAGTCTTGGAAGTCCTCCAGACTTGCCCTACGCAACAGAAATATTTACTTTCCGCCTTGGGGGCAGTCGACCCTGCATATACTCGACTCATCACGTTTGATCTTGATAGCGGAGAACCTCGTCTTCCCGCCTTGATCTCTTTTCAAATACCAGTAAAAATACGAAACATCACAATTCATCGGTGTATCATCGATGAAGGTGCCTCTACGTGCATCATGTCCAAAACAGTATGGAAGAAACTTGGCTCCCCGAAACTCATTCCCTCTGCCATTACATTACGAGCTTATTAGGGACGACCATCCTCTCCTGAAGGGCTCTTCCAAAATGTCCCCATAAAACTCGGGGGCAAGACTATTCTCATTGACATTGAAGTTATCGACGCCCCACTCAATTATAATATCCTGTTTGGTCGTAGCTACATGTACGCTATGAAGGTAGTGGCCTCTTCCGTCTTTAGGACCATGATGTTCCCCCACAATGGGAAGATCGTGACTATCGACCAAGTCTCACATTATGAGCCTAAACCATCTGCCAACCTCGATAACATTCTTCCTCTCATCCACACCAACCAAGACGCCTACCCACTCATCGAGATGGGTCCAGGGATTTTTAAATATCCGTCCTTGTTAGGGACATATCATGGATCACCACCACTCCTTCCCCCTAATCAAGTATGCATCGTCTCATCTAACGGAACTCACACGAAGGATACTCTTCCTCCTCAGGAGGCTTCCGTCATTCCTGACGTCTCAATAGTCGCAGAACCACTCCAACCGGAGCCTCCTACGCATCCATCGACCTCAACAGTCCATGAATTCACATCCCCTCAAGGGCATAATCCAGTTTTGGAAACACTCCCCCAACCCCTCACCCAAATTCCCTTCTTTTACCCTCCACTAGGTATCGAAGCTTTTCAGGTAGCCGCAACGCTCACACTACCAAATATGGTGCTAGCAATCCCAGTTTGGTATTTACACCCACCAGAGATGGTCCCCCGACCATCCCTACCCCCACAGGAAGGACTTCCCATGACGATTCCCATCCTTACCCCCACTACCCCCATACTCACAACCCCCCCTGCTACAGCTAGGGGCAGGAGGAAGAAGAAGGAACCCACCGCCCCACTTCCTCAACGCATCCCACCACCTTGTGCACTATGTGAGAAAGAGGGCCACCAAACTAATAATTTCCCATCACTACCTGAATTACGGAATTTGATTCCCCCCAATCAAACTCCCACAACACCCATCGCTACTGCAAGTACCACTACCACCAACCCTTCCAGTAGTAAAGGGTTGAGGACCAAATATGCTTGTGCTATATGTTCAGAGTATGGCCATTACACTCATCATTTCCCAGCACTGCCACGCTTTTGGTAGACGTTAGCGGTCGTACGCCAGAACTTCCAGAATAACCCATGCCCTGCTACGTCCTCGTCCAACGTCACTGACATTCGCTATGTCACTACTTCAGTCAATGAACGTATGAGCTGTCCTTTCTCTCTCTGCGATTCACTAGCTCATTTTACATACCAGTGTCCTATGATCCTTGCATATAGGCGACGTCAATTGGCCCTGCTTCACCAAACTACAGAGGCGAAACTTGACATTACCCTGTCACTTGAGGATCTTCATGTCACTTCTCTCGAGCCTGAGGCACTCCCAATGCCTCCATGGTTCTTAAACAACATCTTTGAGGAGTTACCCCGTAATCCCCCTAACTCTCCCGCTCATTCCCCTATGGAGACTTTCCACCCAACCACCACAGGTACTCCTCGGTACTTCAATATATGGTTCATGTCGAGTGAACCCTCACCATCTACTCGCACCACTCCCCTTGCTTCTCCAGCGGGGGGCAATCACACTAGCACTGAGATCACTCCTCACGACCCCTGGTATTCCCGACATTTTCACAATGACGAGGAAATACTAGAAGAACTAAAATGCCCAGAATCTCCCTGGGACGCACTACATCATCGTGCACTCTTCCTACCACAGGAAGCCCTCATGCCTCCTAATCAAAACCCCATTTACGCGGTCGAAACCAAATATTTTATCCCATCTGGGCCTATCGATTGGTTCACCAATCCCATTCCTTCCCCTGACGCTTTTGAAGAAGGTAATATGGCCAACATTTCCCCCACCATCAAAATCGACATTTCCATTAAAAACGGCATCGTCGAAGAAATCATCATTGGAGCTGCTTGCACTCCTCAGGAAATCGCCGCATATAAAGCCCTCTTCCAGAAATATAGGGATATTTTCGCCTGGTCATACACCGAAATGCCTAGCCTTGACCCATCTATTGTCAAGCATCGCATCGACACCTAGCCTGACATCACACCAATTCGCCAGAAACAGCGACCGCTACACCCATCCAAGGCCATGGCTATCAAAGCCGAAATTGACAAATTACGTACGGTCGGATTTATTTACCCCATCGCTTACACTTCATGGGTTTCCAACCCTGTACCCGTCGACAAAAAACAGGGCACGATCCGCGTTTGTACAGACTTTCGCGATCTCAATAAAGAATGTCCAAAAGACAACTTTCCAACGCCATTCATAGATCAAATTATCGATGACTGCACTCGCCACGAGGCTCTCTCCTTTATGGACGGATTCTTTGGCTATAACCAAATCCAAATCCACCCAGTCGATCAGTATAAAACGGCATTCATTACCCCATGGGGTACTTTTTCATATCGTGTCATGCCTTACGGCGCAACTTTCCAGCGGGCGATGACATACATCTTCCACGATCTGGCTGAAATCATCCTCGCCTACTTGGACGACCTCACAGCACGCTCCAAGAAACGCACCCAGCATCTCGATGATTTACGAATCATTTTTCACCGGTGTCGACAGTACAACATCCACTTGAATCCTCTCAAGTGTGTGTTTTGTGTCACCACCGGGCGCCTCCTCGGTTTTATCGTTTCCCAAATCGGTATTACCGTCAACCCCCTCAAATTCAAAGCTATCACTGAAATTCCACCTCCTAGGAATTTACGACAACTGCAGAGTCTACAGGGAAAAGCTAACTTCCTCAGACGCTTTGTCCCAGATTATGCCATACGCGCACATGGTTTCCTTCGCTTACTACATCACGACATCCCCTTTGACTGGGACAACTATGCCCAACAATCATTTGACGATCTTAAAACAGCGCTTTCAAATGCACCTTTAATTAGTGCACCTGACTATAATCGCGACTACATCCTCTACGTATCAGCATCAGCTGTATCAGTAGTCGGCGTCCTCGTCCATCTCGGAGATGACAATCGTGAACACGTCATTTACTATGTTAGTAAGAACCTCTTAGGGCCACCCTTGAAGTATAAACACGAAGAGAAACTTGCTCTTGCAGTTGTCCTCGCAGTCCAGAAACTGCACCATTACATTCTGCTTCGCACCACAAAGGTCGTCCCAGATTCCAACCCTATGCAATACTTGCTCATCTGTCGACAAATCAATGGAAAATTCGCTCGTTGGATCATTATCCTTCAGGAATACGACCTCGAGTTCTCAACACCTAAGAGTAAGAAGGCCCTCGTTCTCGCCGAACTTGTCACGGCCCTCCCCTCTGACACCACCAGTGCCCCCATCAACACCGACTTTCCCGACGAACATCTCTTTTACATCGCTTCCGATGACCCTTGGTATGGCGACCTTCTCATCTACCTACGAACTCAAAAGTTCAGTAACCACCTTTCACGAGATGATCGTCGACGTATTCTCCATCAGGCCCCCCGCTATCTCCTCATCGGAGACATCCTATATCGGCGGGGCATTGACACCATCCTTCGTCATTGCCTGACTATTGATGAGGCCGACAGAGTATTAAACGACTGCCATAGCGGCGCATGTGGGGGCCATCTTTCGGGTATATCCACGGCTCAAAATATTATCCAAGCCAGTTACTTTTGGCCTACCTTGTTTCATGATTGCATTCATGCCGTGAAACGATGTGAGCAATGTCAGCTCTATGCCAACAAAGCCCGGGCACCCCCCACCCTTCTTCACCCTGTCATTACCGCCGACCCCTTTTGTAAATGGGGCATCGACTTTATGACTTGTAATCCCCCCTCCAGCAATGGCCAAAAATACATTCTTGTTGTCGTGGATTACTTCACCAAATGGGCCGAAGCTATGCCTACTTTCAACAACACCGCTGACACTGCAGCGCGCTTCTTCTTTAACCACGTCATATCCCGTTTTGGCGTACCACTCCAACTTGTTTCTGATCATGGGAAACACTTCGAGAATGAGATATTTGTCGAACTCTCATCTCGGTTAGGCTTCTCTCATGAGTTCGCCTCACCATATTACCCTTAGTCAAACGGACAGGTCGAGGCAGTGAACAAAGTCCTCAAGACCATGTTACAGCGCACAGTTAATAAACATAAAACCAATTGGCATCATATGTTATTTTCTGCGCTATGGGCTTATCGAACGGCAGTAAAGACCGCTATGGGTTTCATGCCATTCCATTTAGTCCATGGGGTTGAGGCAACTCTTCCCATCGAGTGAGAAATTCCCACCTTACGCACCGCAATTGAGCTATTACCTGACACTGCTCCAATGGAGCAGCGCTTGCTGAACTTGGAGTCGCTGGATGAAGATCGCCGATCTTCATTACAAAACAACGAGGTAGCTAAAAAACAATCCAAAGCTACCTTTGATCGCCATGTCAACCTTCGATCATTTCACGAAGGCGACCTTGTCCTGGCTTATGATATCGCTCATGATACCTTTGGCCACGGCAAATTCGAATCACTTTGGCATGGCCCCTACATTATCCAACATTGCCTCACCAAAGGCGCATATATCATGGCCTCCCCCGAAGGCCTCTCGCTCAAGGAACCCGTCAATGGGTTATACCTCAAGAAATTTTATGCTTAGAAGTAGTTTTTCTACTTTAGGTTATTTTTTTGTTTAGTGTTTTTAATCTTTTTCTCCTACCCTCTCGTCTAAAAATATCCTTTGTGCTATTGACAGATGCTTCCTCCACCAGCCTACGACATTGGTTATGCTAACGGTGCCAGTTGTTGGACGCAAAATATCGCTTCGGCAGCATGGGCTCTCTACACTCCCTCACATGAAATGCTACACTCAAGCGGCATATATTTGGGGCCAGCAACCAACAACCAAGCTGAGTACACTGCAGTCATTGGCCTCCTAGCCGACACCCAACGTCATCATATTCGTCACCTTAGCGTCTTCCTCGACTCTCAACTAGTCGTTCTCCAGCTCAACAATGTATACCGTGTACGCGATCCGTGTCTCTTTCGCAAATACCTGCAGGTTAGACTGTTATCTCGACATTTTGATTCCATTACATTTACACATATTCCAAGACAATTGAATCAAACAACAGATGAAATAGCTAACATGGTGTTAGATTGGCATATATCACATCAAGCTACACATACATAACCAACTCACAAAACCTGTCACAGCACATAGATACAATAGACATCATCATCAACAAAAACACACATGTAAACAAAACCAGGCTCTCAAAATATGTATACTCATATATATATATATCAAGGCCAATCAGGCCATCCAAAATGTTTACATACCAAAAATACATGTATCCACAGGCCAGTGCAGCACCTCGGTACAAAAATCGGCTCACCAGCCTATATACAATCAAAAAGTATACATCAATCATGGTGCCTCTATCGCACCACCACCTGCTCCTCCCTCCGGAGGAGGTGGTGGCCCACCACCACCTACCCCAGGCTGTGGTGGAGGGCCACCCACAGGACCCTCCTA
Source organism: Picea engelmannii (assembly GCA_009831015.1). Taxonomy (NCBI): domain Eukaryota; kingdom Viridiplantae; phylum Streptophyta; class Pinopsida; order Pinales; family Pinaceae; genus Picea; species Picea engelmannii. The sequence goes on along the minus strand of ML803861.1, from coordinate 19,189 downwards.
CCCCAACGACAGGCGTCCACTAGTCATCGCGGCAAGCACAGCTGCTCGTTGCACTATAGACCGCCATGGTGGCGGTACTCCTATACACTGCTCCAGGAACCCCTCATCCTGGATGCGTATCCACATGCCCTCAGGCACATCCTGGAACACCATCTCCAGACGACGGCGTATATCCTCAAAGTCCACTCCGGCAGCCGCCGGAGGAGCATGTGATGGCCCTGCACCAGGGTCATCAAACTGGCGCTGCCTCGCCGCCCTCTCAGGCTCTGCTGGGTGACCCGCGACATCCTCTCGCCTCCGCCTCTCTCCCTGCGGTCGTCCCTCCAGCTCTCGCCTAGATGGCGGTCGCTGCATCTCCACCTCGCGCCCGCGAGGTGCCACATCTGCACATGCAAAAAACAACAACAAAAGATCGTATCAGCATCTATATCACATATATATGGACTGATATCTCAAAACAACATAAGATCACAAATATGCACAAATGATAAAATGTACCTCGATGGTCGAACACCTCCCCTGGAGGCAACACCATGTCTGGGTCACCCCGGAAGTCAACCCCAACATAGGGGTACTGAAGTACTACCTGCGGCATCTGTCGCCATATCCGTGCCGCCTCTGCTGAAAAGTAGTGGCCACCTTCGCCACCACCGTGACGGACCAACACTGAAGACCACCGCCTCAAGCGCGGCTCTCGTGCCTCTAGCGCCTCTAGCAAAACCCTCGGGCGCAACATCGACACCCTCTCCAAAAACCAGGCTACCAGGATCGAGCCAAAAGCAAACTCTCCTGCACCTGTGGACCGACAACGGTCCAACTGTGCGATCATCCGCGCATGCAGCGTCAACCCCCATGTGAACCGCTCGCGGCCCACCACCACCCTCTCCAGCACCAATAGTTGGCCACCACTAATCCGTTGGGTCGCAAGTGACCTGTATACACGAACAATCATCGTCGCTATGAAACAATGAGCCAGAGAGTCTAGAGCACTAATGTTCACCACAGTCCCCGACATGAAGTTCTCACCTGAGCAGTATCGAGCCCCAATCGTGGCCAGGGGTGTATCCCTCGGCAGCACAGGCTCCGCCGGTAGGGGAGTTCCCCGAAAGGGGATCCCAGTCAGAAAGTATGCATCCTCCACCGTAGTGAAGGGGATCTGCTCTCCTCGCACGAGGAAGCAGTGCAGCTCCAGACTCCACATCTCGAGCAGGAACTATAGTAGGTACTCTTGTGCCCATATCAACGGGCACTCAAAGAACTTTAGCAACCCATAGGTTGTTAAAGCCGCCCGCACCCCAGGCCCATCATTGGCCACAGCCTGTCGCAACTGGGCCCAATCTCGCTCGCGCCACCGCACTGGCATCCTCACTGCTGGCCACCTGCAAACAATATAGAGTCCTATATCAGCTCAGATACCCATCAAACATCATTAAACAGACTCATTTTTACCCTTAAAACCTTGCCTCAAAGGCGTGGTTTTTTCACCCACAGGCGCGCACACATGCGCGCCTGTTCACTATACAGGCGCGCATATATGCGCGCCTGTTCACTGCACAGGCGCACTTCTGAGCGCGCCTCTTCATCATACAGCCGCGCCCAGGTGCGCGACTTTCCAACCCACAGGCGCGCACCGATGCGCGCCTGTTCAACCCACAGGCACGCACCGATGTGCGCCTGTTCAACTCATAGGCACGCCCCTAGGGCACGCCTTAAATTCCTCCTCTCACGCACCCATGCACGTATATTCGGTTGACAGGCGCGCACGTATGCGCGCCTTCTACCAAATCGCTCGCGCATGTGGGCCCACACCCCATCAAAAAACCCCTAATTACCCCTGTACGACCCCCCGTACCCGCCCTGCCCAAAAATTGGAAACCTATTTCTATGCAGGATGATCAGACCACTAACCTGATACTCACAAAACACCAATCGGATGCCTCATCCTCCCGGAATCTCCAAATCTCCTCTGGAATCTTCTCGTCCAGTCACTGTTGCAACAGGTACAAATGAGGTGGCAATGTGGGCCCTACAGCTATATATAGGCCTTTTACCAAACTTCCACTCACCATTCCGGGAGCCCAAGGTGTCCATTTTTCAAACCGTCTTCAGCCATGGGATCAGCATCCCGCCACCTACATCACAGCAGTCCCTCGGTCAGTTTTCGTCCTAGGCCCCCGGGGCGCCTTTTTTTCATATCATGGTCAGGTACGCACACGCATAGTCACATTTTTCAAATACATGCTTATCTCTTTGATTCTCTTCAGATATAGTTCACTTTGGGTATTTGGTTGTTCTGTGTGCAGGTACTTGCTCATCATTCATCAATCTTATCCCTTCAGGTATATACTCAGCACTGGCATGTAGTCTCTCCCACTGTATTGCATTTACATTTCCAGTCACACCCTCTGATATTGACCTTTAGGACCCTCATTCCCGGCTCTGCAGTACCCACACCTCCATTTGCATTTTCGGTACTGTAACCCGGTAGCATTCTCACCCACATGAGTTGCCCCATTCATAGCACCTTTTGACACTTTTGACACTCATGTTGTTCTTCATTACCCTTTAGGGATGGGAGTCCCGATAGTCTTTCATCATGTCGTGAATCAGCCACAAACTCCTTCTCTTCATTTTGCTAGCTTTTCCACATGGACTCCCAGATTATCTCTTTATGGTTCTATTTTTTACCTGCACCTCTGCAGGATCATGAACCCTCCATTTCATCCACAATCATTTTGCCCATCTGCGAACCTACCTTCATTTCACCCACCTCATACAGAAACTCACCAATGGGGCCCCCACCCTTCATCAGTTTTCCAAGAAAATTTTGCCCTCCCTGGGGCACGCATTTTACACTGGGGCACCCTTTTCTGTATTTGTACATTTCTCCCCAAAATTATTCATTATTTATTGTACAAATGCCTGTATTTCCAGTCATTACATTTTCTTTTGTCGTCACCGATGGCGACTTGCTTTCTTTTGGCCACACACAACCCATGTCACCCGTGGTTGGAGTTCCTTATCATCTACCCTTGCCGGCATTGTCCATATCTTCAGAGTACTCCACAGGTCACTTACCTCTACCCTCTGAATTTTTTCACCTTGTCCCGCCTCTGGCACAACTTATCACCGGTCTTTTCGTCCCCCTGACACTCGACCTTGTTACACGGTTACGGCCACTTTTTATCTCATACATCCTCCAACCACAGGCAGTATTGAGTCTTCCCACTTCTTGACTTCATCTATGTACCTCTGCCACTTCCTCACCTCATTATATTCCACAAAGCCCGTTGCTTTTGGGAGTCGCGTCCCCCTTTTGTCGACATCAGCACAATTTTCCGAAAGGGCGACAGTATCTTGATTCTCATTCTCCATTTAATGAGAGATCTCAGACGGCACAGGGTGAAACACCATTGCTCCCTGTTGTCGTTGGCCCCCATAGCATTCGACGCCAACACTTTCTCATGCTATGGTGGGTCTTACTTTGTGACTATTGCAGTTATTTTTGTCATTTGCCGAAGACCTCTGAACTTGGTAGGGCCATCAATGCCCACATCATCGTCGTTGCTTATTACCGCGATCATTGCCTATTCTTCAGAGTATGTTCCTTTGCAGAATTGTCTTTTGCCTTTATCATTACCTCTCCCGAGGGCGCTGCAGTTGTCTACACCAACACTTCAGTCATATTTTTGTTTCAGAGTTACATAACATGAGCATGGGGCATGTTCGCCTCGTTTGTACACAGTTGTATATTTTACACACCTTTTGGAAGGTCGGGTTCTACTAGTTCCTTTCTCTTCCAAAGGATTGCTCTCACCGACCCCACTATTGCTCTCTCTTACAACAACATTCTCAGTAGAAGAAACATTGATGGATTTCGGCTATACGTAGGCTCCTAACCTCATCCATTAGGGGGCATATGTTATCACTGAAATTTCGTCCGCACATGGCGACAAGAACTCAACATCGTCAAGCAGTAATGAATTCATTCATGGCATTGAATTAATCACATCGCATTCCAAAAAAGTCAAAAACTATACAAAGTAACCAAAAATTGAAGGGCGCTTTGCAGAATTTGGGTGCGTGCGCACATGCGCGGAATAGGAACGTACCATGCGTGCATACGCGCACGATGCGTGGTTGTTGGTGCAAAAACCCGCGCACCTGCTAAATGGCGCATTTATTGAATTGGTCGACCTCCCAACCACTTATGGATCAGCTCTCAAGCTGATTTCACTCCCAAATCTGAGCTGAATCTGCATGGTAGGCTGGTCAAAGACCTAATGAATCCCTAAAGAGCCCCTTTTCACACTTCAAAGGAGTTACATAATCACCCAATGCAATGCTATAAAAAGCCATGAAGAAACATCATTTTCTCAAGGAATTTCATGTAATGTTATGCTGCTTAGATTGTTTTAAGGACTCACGCCTTGACAATAACACATTAGCACCATTTCATTGAGCTATCCACCTCTCCATTGAGTGGATGTGCTTGGAGTTCTTTCACCATCATTCTCATTTTCTTATTGTAAGGAGAGCAAGTTTGTGAGGGCACAAGAGCCTTCCTTTGGAGGAAGAAGGGACTCATAGTCCCCTTTCTTCATTGTGCTTTGATTTCATCAATTGATCAGCCTAAAAACATTGGTGATATTGGTCTTGTTGTCTTTGTTATTTCTTTATCCATATGCTCATGGTTTTAGTTTGTTTTAGTTTAATTCTTGCTTATAGTTTTGTTTTTCTTTCTCTAACTCTTTCCTCTACAGCTGTCATGCTCAGCAAGACCCAACTGGGCATGTAAGCACCTCTTATTTTCTCACAACGTGACGTAAAGGGTGAAAACACCTTACACATGGGATGAGAGCCTTCCCTATGTCCAACATAGCTACAATTGAGCCCTGCATAGCTCAACTGACCACAACCCCTTTTAGGTGGGGTTGGGATTCCAACCATTAGGTCCCATAGATGTTGCACTTCCCCTTGCGGTCACCTCGATCGACTATCTCTTGTTCCAACTGAAGCTGACAAAGCCACTTGGTTCATTGAGCGGATCCAACACATCTGCCAACAGGTTCAGGATATCCTACAGAAGTCCAATGACAAGTACAAATAGCGCCATGATCAACATCGGGTGCCACATAAGTTTCAGGTGGAAGACAAATTTTGGTTGCACTTGCAGAAAGAACGCCTTACAGGACCCCATTGGAAGCTTCGCCCACTCTGTTATGGGTCATACACCATCACCAAGGCTATGGGGGATAATTCTTTTGAGCTCAACATTCCTCCTTTCCTTGGCGTGCACCCAATGTTCAATGTGGATCTCCTTCGCCCTTATTTCCCACCATTATTGGACACTTCAGATGTACTAGAACAAATGACACAAACAGAGCTCAACCCTGACTGCATCCAACAGTCATCTAGCGATCATATTTTCGACACACAGATCAAGGGAACTTGACAGCAAAGGATCCATCTTTATCGTGTCATCAAAGTAGGGCAGCTCCTACACCAAGGCAAGTGGCTCACCCGGGGCCAAATTCAGTAGAAATTTCCTCATCTGATGGGGGAATTCAATGCAATGGAGAACATTGATTCCTAAGGAGGTAGGATTGATCCATATGGATATCGGTGGCCACTCGCCTTTTCCAACTGGCTCAAAACAATTTTATGGAAATTTTGGCAATTTACTATTTTTAGCAGTTTTCCCTTCCGGGGCCATTTTGAGGGCCTAAATGAATGTTTTTCAGGATCAAGATTCTCAATGATATCCTATGGAATGATTGAGGCCCCAAAATTAATCTCATCTACGATACCTTTCCAATGGGCTATCATACGCCTAAAACGGAGATCGTATGCAAAAGTTATGACCCTGGGAAGTTAATGTACTAACTTACCCAAACGGGGCCCACGTGACTTTTAGCGCTTCATCTCCTAGGGTTAGGTTTTTGGATGTCTAGGGTTTTTGGAATTCTTTTTTATCATAAAAGGCCTTGAGAGCCTCATTGTAATCATCTTCTTGTGAATGAGCACAATCGTCACATCTCTTCTCAGAGATAAGCCCCCACCATTCCAGCAAGCTTGTTTCTGCTGCATTTTACAGTTTCAACTTATTTTATTAATGAATAGAAAACCAATTTTACTGTATCTCTGTTATTTTGAGTTAATAATCTATATTCATTTCATTTTTCTCATAAAATCTGAATCATAGACCCTCTATACCTGAGATTTTAATGTTAAGCATTGGAAGGTATTTGAGGATGATCTTGAGATCAAAAGATTTCTGGAAACTATGGAAGAGTTTTCCACTCTTCATATTGATCATGATCATGATGATACCAAAATCCCTCATGCTGATATTTTCCTCAATAAAATTGCAGACCATGATATTGTTCAATTTCACAGTAACCATATTCCAAAAGGACTAGTTCCTTTGGAGATATTGTTTGACAAAAATGATGTTGTTGTGAAGGTTAAAGGTTCAACTAAAAATGTTGATGTGACTGAATGCAATTTAGGTACAGAGGAAAATCCAAAATATGTGAAATTTTCTAGCAGTTTATCTAAAGAGGAAAGGGCTGAGTATGTTAAACGTTTGAAGGAGTTTGTTGATGTATTTGCCTAGAAATATGAATATCTACAAACATGACACAAACATCATTGAACATAAGATCCCTTTGAAAGAGGAGACCAAGCCATTTAGGAAGAAACTCAGACAGATAAATCCCATGTTGTTGCCTATTATGGAAAAGGAAGTTAAGAAGTTGCTTGATGAAAAGATCATCATACCCTTAAGGTACTCCGAGTGGGTGGAAAACTTGGTTCCTATGAGGAAGAAGAATGGTGAAATCAGACTTTATGTTGATTTCAAAAATTTGAACAAAAGTTCCAAGAAACATAATTACCCCTTGCCAAAGATGGAGCATATTTTGTAGAGGGTGACTGGCTCATCAAGGATGTCTATGATTGATGGCTTCTCATGCTACAATCATATCTCTTTCCTACCTGAAGATAGAGAAAAGGAAACCTTCACTACTCCTTGGGGCACATTCATGTATGCTAAAATGCCCTTTGGACTAATGAATGCAGGAGCAACCTTTCAACAAGCAATGGATATTTCATTTATTGGGGAGAAGGACAAATTTGTGGTCATCTATCTGGATGACATTATAGTGTTCTCAAAATCCGATAAGGAACATTATCATCATTTGAAAAAGGTCTTCCTGAAGTGTTGAAAGTTTGGTCTCTCTCTCAATCCTAAGAGGTCTTTTTTTGCTATGAAAGAAGGCAAGTTGTTGGGACACATTGTATCAGCAGAAGGAGTAAGAATTGATCCAAATAGACTAGAGGCCATCCAGACTCTATCTCTTCCTAGATCCAAGGAGGAAGTTCAGTCTTTCTTGGGTAAAATCAATTTTTTGAGAAGATTCATCTCTAACTTTGTTGAATTGGTTAAGTACATCACATCTATGCTTAGGAAGGGGAATGAGGTGAAATGTATTGTTGAAGCTCAGGATTATTTTGACCAAATCAAACAAGCCTTGACTGAAGCACATGTTCTCATCAGACCTGATTATTCCAAGGAAATTATGATATTCTCTTTTGCCTCATATGACACATTGGTTGTTGTCCTTCTTCAGAAAAATGCAGAGGGGTTAGAGAAACCTATTTTCCTTTTAAGCAGGTCATTGAGGGATGCAAAGATGAGGTATGATATTATGGAAAATAAGGCTTATGCTTTGGTTAAATCCCTCAAATCTTTCAGAGTATACATTTTTCATTCCAATATTATTACATGTGTTTCATCAGCCTCTGTGAAACAAATAATTATCTAGCTTGACATAGATGGGAAGAGGAGCAAATGGATTGCCAAAATTTTGGAGTTTGACCTTGAAATGAAGCCTACTAAGTTAGTGAAAGGCCAATGTTTAGCTAGATTTCTAGCTGAATCAAATTGCAAAGCATTGGGGATTAATTTCATGAACCTAAACACAAAAAATTAGCAAGATGATATTTCTGTCAAAAGATTTCATATCAGTCCCAACTTGGCAGAATGCACTTGGTACAAAGGCATCATTTATTTTCTGCAAAAGTTCTAGCCTCCTGATGGTTTGGAGAAGAAAAAGGTAAGAGCTTTAAATATTAATGCAATCATATATTGTCTCATTGATCACATGTTGTATTGGAAAGATCCTCTAGGGGTTCTTTTGAGATTTTTAGATCCACGAGAGGCTTAAAAGGCCATGAATGATTTTCATGACAGCTTATGTGGGGGTCATCACTTTTGGAGAACCACAACTTATAAGATCCTCGGAGCTAGGTATTTTTGGCCTATCCTTTTTACTGATGTCTGTGCAAAGATTAGAACTTGTGACAAATGTCATAAGTTTTCAAGAAAGAAACACCTCAAATATTTGTCTCTGAAGCCTGTGGTGGTTTCTGGACCTTTTAAGAAGTGGGGAATTGACTTTATTGGGGAAATTCATCCATCATCAAGTGATCAACACTGGTGGATCTTGATTGCAAGTAACTATTTCACCAAGTGGATAGAATCCATTCCTACAAGGAGTGCCTCCCACAAGGTAATCATTAGTTTTCTTGAGGATATCATGTCAAGATTTGGTTGTCCAAGCAAGATTGTTACTGGCAATGTTGCCTCTTTCGAAGTTGAACCACCGATCATTTTTTGTGAGAAGTGTGGGATTTCATTAGTCCATTCTACTCCATATTACCCCCAAGGAAATGGTTTAGCAGATTATTCTAACAAGAGCCTTGTAAAGATCATGAAGAAGTTATTGGAAGATAACAAGAAAGCATGTGACTCAAAGATGAAATTTTCCTTATGGGATGAGATAGAGTTACTACTAAGAGGTCACTTGGTATTTCCCCCTTTCAGCTTGTATATGGGATTGAAGTTGTTTTTCCTACTCATCTTTCTTTTCCTATGGAAAAGTTCCTTCAATGTCAACAAGGAGAACCTGATGATATGGTCAGGAGGATACAACAACTAGTAGAAGTACAATAAACTAGGGAGCATCTCCTTGATAAAGCACGAGACCATCAACAGAAGATCAAGAAAGCCTTTGACATGAAGGTAAGAAAATAATATTTCTAGTTGGGAGATCTAGTGCTCAAGTGGGATGCACCCAAGCAAGACAAAGGCAAACATGGTAAATTCGAAGCCTTGTGGATTCATCCTTTCAATATTTCTGAGGTGTTTCAAAATAATACTTATAAATTGTAGAACTTGGAGGATTCTGAATTTTTTGGTGGCCCTGTTAATGGGAACTTTCTGAAGAAGTATTTTTTTTGAGCCATGAGTGGTTGTCGCATCCATTGTAAATATCACTTTTTTTTTTCTTTCTGTTTGAATAAATGACCCCATAGCCCTAGGATAAAACATTGAAGTTGCTTGTTCTTGGAAGCTCACAGGGAGCATGCCATCCCCTGTGGAGCCAATGTTATCACATGAATTTGTTAAGGGTCACATGAGTTGTTGTGGGTCAAATTCATCCTTAGGTTTTTATTTTTTAGCCTTAGTCTTGCTTAAGCTTTGCTATTTATTTTTTCCTTGTGGTTCTTCTTAGGTCTTAGCACAAATAAATGTCGGCCTATACCTTTGAATCATACCTTTGGTTTATACCCTTTGGTTTATATCCTCATCTCATCACATGATTTGATATCCATCACCATCACCCTTATGCCACCACTAGTCTAACATGCCACTACCTCCATTATGTGCTTAAACCCCTCCACTATGTCTCTCTACCCGTTAGAAGGTCAAATCTAGTCATCTTGGTACGTTGCCATCTCATCAAGAGTTTTTGTAGCACATATTGAGTACATCTTCCCTTTTTATCATTATTTCACTTATGAGGCTTGTGTCAACCGATCTCATTGATTTCAGCATCCATGTTTTAAAGGAAGTAACATGATATTTGATCATTAATGTTGTCTAATTGTTTTCTCAAGATTTGAATTTGCTCCTAGTTCAACGTTGCATAAACACCCAAGTCCAAACAGGCACTGTGGATTTTGCTACAGACTGGATGACAAAGGGGAATTGACGTTTCGAATGGTTGAGCATATACTCCCTTATGTAATTCTTTGATATAACAGATCCAGACTATGGTTTTAATGTATGAGATCTGAGACATTTTTCCTAATAGAAGTCAGCCTCCTTTTCCATTATCTTGCTTCTTTCTTACTTTGATTTTCTCATTATTGAATGATTCAATTAAGATATTATAGATGTATTGTAATGTGTGTTTGATTATGATGATGTTGTAATTGTTCTCAGTGTTTTAAGGTTTAGATCAAGAAGTTCTTGTGTCTGAGCTTTTTCTTCACTTATCTGCTAGTAAGGCATGATGCTTATAGCAAAATTGTTCATCCTTCTCATTAAGTCTTCCATATACCCACACTTATCTTTAAATCACTGACTGAAGTTATCCAACATCTCATTTTCTTATGCATTCTTTCCTAGAAATTTCTATGTTTGAACATTGCTATGCTGAGTTTTGTCCATTTGACATTCTATCATAAATTAGCATTACAAACCTATATGATGGGTACTAGGCTTATCCTCTAGCAATATGAGGGTGACTCTCAATGCTAACACTCCATATCTATGTTTTGTTGTATATATTCTATTATTTATTTCGTTCCGCTCATAAATCTCGATCATTGATTTATAGGACCATTTAAAATCCATGAGAGAATTGGACCCATTTCCTATCGCCTTGTATTGCCATCTCACTTCCATAAAAATCATAATGTTTTTCATGTATTTGTTCTATGTCATTATGTTGCTGACGAATCTCATAAGCTAAATTGGAAGGAATTTTAGATCTCAAACGCAGGAACCATCATGGTCGAATTGTTACGCATATTGGACCGTAGATTCTAACATCTCATGAATTGGTTGGTAGACCAAGTGAAGGTCAAGTGGAACAAGTATATCCCAAGATTTGCTACTTGGGAGGATGCACAGACTTTACAACGAGATCATACCTCACGTTTTTTACTACCTCGGGACTATGTTTCCCAAAGGTTGGGTGTATGTAATGCCACATTTTGGCTTAGACAACTAGAATTACTTATGGCCTAAGTGTATCTTATTTGCTTATTAATTGTGAAACTATTAACGATACACTTAAAATTTTAAACATATGGACCTATGTGAATGTCAATATTATGAATGTTTATCATTATTTGAATTATGATGGATATTATGCAACCCAATTCTAGCTTGAAATTTTTGAAATTTAAAGTTGTTGGTATGTGGATACCGAGTTAATGATATGATTAAATGCAATTACATGATAATAATGTATGGGTAAGTATGAGTTTGTGTTATAAACTAATCTGCAGGTTAATGGGCTATGTAATAGCCAAAGGATAATGATAATAAAGGGTTGATGTCGTGAACATCAACCGCGAAATAGTGTGGTATGAATCTTTGTATGTGAAATTATGTTGGTTCAAATGCATTACTATGATATGTGGGAAAGTGTAGGTTTTTCAGGTAGTGAGACTGCCTGAAATTGAATATATGATGACAAAATCCCAGCAACATAGTTCAATTGTATGGTCCACGATAGGGTGTTGACCCTAGTTCTATCAGGAGGGGTGGAGGCATTTCCCACCGTGTATCCTTTGAAACCTAGAGTCATGGGAGGACGGTGTTAGCTCACACTCCCTTAGATGTGTGATGATGACAGTCGGTTTCCTGTTGGGGAAGCTTCGTCAAGGTAGTTGACAGTTCCTCTTATGGGTTATATCTAGAGTTAGGTCAATATGGTTGATGCTCTAGGATAGTCCAATAGAGAAAGGATAGGGATGGAATATGGAAGTAGGTTAGGGAGGCGGGATGATTATAAGTAGTTGAGAGTATGTGGATTTTTAATCTTATAGCAGAACTACTTGATTTCCTCTTGTTTAAAAAAAACAAAGATTTTCTTAACTGAACTACAATTATCTAAGTGAATGTTTCTTGTGTTAAATTATATAATTTAAGGATTCTGCAAATATCTTAAATGGTTTATTATTCTTTATGAAATGAATAACGTTGTTGATTGGATTGGAAGCATACATGAATTGCATTTGTTGTGATAATTGTTTTCATTAGTACACGTGCGAGTCATGTATGTGCTAGCTACGTATACATTTCTTGCACATGTATACTAGTATTTATGAATGTTTAAGTTGATGATGTGCGTATCTAATTTAAATGTATGAATCATGTTATTGTTATCCTTGTATTGTAGGTTACTATAACTTCAGGACAAAGTTTCTTGAAGGGTGGGTGTAAATAAAACCCAATTAATTAAATTTAATTATTATGAATAATTTAGTTAAATTAAGTCAATTAATTATTGAGTTAATGAAATTTTATATTTATATTTTAAATTCAGAAATGCAACTATCAAAAGAATTATTGTTTTATTTTATTAAAGTTAGGTAAAGAATTAATGACAAAAGATAAGGTAGATAGTAAATTAATGGGGGTAAGGATTCGAGAGAGGAGGATAATGAAGAGGGTGTTGAACTTGGAGAGGGGGATTCATTTTTTTTATTGGGAGGAAAAGGAGAAACCAGAGAGGGAAAGGGAAAGGAGGCATAATCTCTTTGGGGGGGTTTACTAGTTGATCCAGATTATTTTCGGCACGAAATGAGAGTGGAGATATAATAAAGAAATGCACAGAGATATTGCAGATATTCAATAATATAACAAAAACGTATCAGAGATGCAACCATAAACACATATATACAGTAATACATGATTTCTATTAATCAAAGAAATGTACAGAGACTGTAAAAATATAGAGTGAAAGACTCGCTAGAATGGTGGCAGCTTATCTCTGAGAAGAGATGTGA
>ML803860.1:305242-329187 GCA_009831015.1 Picea engelmannii | reverse complement strand
TCTATTCATGAACTATGTGTATTTGGAAGCGATTTATATGATATTGTAATGAGTTTCTTAGCTGCGTTTTATGTTAATTATTATCATGTTGAATATGTGTCTATTTTATGGTTGTATACAATAGCTAAATTTGTTTTTAATTCGTAGTTGTAAGCTACAAAAAATCAGCTAATTGTAAATGAATTAATTTAGTTAGAAAAAATTTCGTTTTTAAGAGTATTCACGTTGTAATGTCACTCAAACGGGCTAGGGGATGTTACATTATGGTATCATAGCTTCTGGTTCAAACATCAGGCTTGTATGGGCCAAGATGCCAGTGAATTTGTGAAACTCGTTGTTGCATATTTTGTTTGTGACCGATTTGGGGGAAGAGTGAAGATTTTAGAGAGAAATCCCCAATTCTGTGAATGAAATCATATTTTTAATGACTTCAGACGGTTTGAGAGGGTTATTGGAGTAAGGCGGTCAAGTTGCAGATCAAAATTCAACCTGGAATGGTAAAAATTTGAGTTTTAATGGCTGCCTGTAGAGTTACAGGAAGTTTAGAGAATCGATGGTTGAGATCATGTTTGATCTCATGATTGACGGTCGAGATTCATCATGATAAATTTAAAAATTCCTAAGGATTGACCATTTGAAAGGTTGATGAGATCAATGAATACGATTAAATTTGGGGTTGTGAAAGAGGGATAAGCCTTCCGGGCTTCAAGACTTCAGAGGTATGGGACTCCTGGATGTTATAACTTCACAACATTCAAATCCTAGTGAAGGAAACCTGTTGAAATGGTGACCAGACGGTTGAGCGACAACTGGTGGTTTCTTATATGTTGTCATGGGATCTGCTTTATTGTTAAACCCTGACCAAATACTCATTCATGAATTAATATGGGTCATAGATATAAGGATCTTTGGAATCCTTCCTGATCATTGGATATATGCTGTGGTAAAATTTGGCGTTGATCTACTTCGAGAGTGAAAGGGTGTTAAACGACTAGAATCCATGAATGTCGAAGTCGCGAAGTAACATGGGCCGTAGATATAAGGATCTTTGGAATCCTTCCTGACCATTGGATATACACTACATTAAAATTCTATGTTGACCCACTCCAAGAGTGAAAGGGTGTTAAACGACCAGAATCCCTGAATGTCGAAGTCACAAAGTAAAGTGGGCCACAGATGTAAGGATCCTTCGGGACCCTTCTCGACCATTATATTGAGTATAGTGGAAGGATAGGGTAAGTGGTAACCCTAATCTCATGAGAACCAAGAACATCATGATGATCCTATGAAAGAGGAGGAATAGTTGAATCTTGAAAAAGGGAACTCCAATAACAAATCTTCTTAGCACCTATTTAATGTTTGAGTGAAGGTCGGTACCAAGCCTTGCAAAGGTGAGATAGATGCACTTAAGTTGAGACAAATTATATGCAACAATTATAGTGTATTTTAGTGATCTTAATGTACAAGTGGAGAAAAAATAGACTCGAGCTAGAATACCATGCACAAACTTGGTGAGAAAGCTACATCAAGGTCTTAGGGTTGGGGGATACCCACAACAGTTCAAATAACGAGGACTTTACATTTTAATTGTTAACATCAACAATGAAACTACAAAGACCTGACCATAAATAACCATATCGTTACTTTTATATCATGATAGCATTGCAATTTAACTAATAATAACCTGACACCTTATTTGTTTCATCAAATGGAACTATAATATCATTACCATAAAATGACAACCCGTTACATTTTAATTTACCATCTCTTTGCATTAAAAGGATCCCCTTACAAAACAATGACAACTAAACAACCAATGAGGCAATTAACTCAGTCAATTAATTAAGTGGGAAGTAAATATTTCCAAAACCCATCTTGACCCTATTACATATGAAGAGGACCAAAGGATTTAGTGGCACTATTAGTAATGGGTGAGTGCACAAAGTTGGTGGAAGATAAAGCGACAATGGGGTGGGAAGGAAATTGCACACGCAGGAATGCATGTGTGTTTCTAGGAATGTGCATGTGTTCCTGATGTGAGAGGTTTAGAAAACCTAGAACCTCCACTTAGCATGCCACATAGGCACATTCCCGGGAATGTGTGCGCATTCCCAAGAATGTGCACACATTTCTAGGAATGCATGGGCGTTCATGTCCTTCCCTTTTAAGGTCCCACGAGTGAAATTTGTGGCCATTTGGACCACACCACGCCTCGTGTTTTCATACTGATTGAGAAAATTGAATAAGGGGAGAGGTCTACAAGAATCCATTAGTAACCAAGAAAGCAAGTAAGAGGTCTAGAAGAAAGAGTTGTTTATAGTAAGTAACCAACCACCATTCTTGTGACTCCTTACTTGTAATTATAAATGCTAATGACTCACATGGTGAGATGATAGGTTTGATTTTACTAGTGGTAAGAAGTGCTTGAATCTATATGTTGATAAGTAGTGGGTGTGTTGGGAAGGGAGGAATCAAAGACATTTAGAAAATTCAATCACATACTTTAGTTGAGTCCTAATCCATGTAATATTTTATCCCTTAATGCCCAATTTCAATGAGATAGAGGTGGGAGGATAGAACAAAAAAATCAATTTTGGATAAGTGATCATGAATTTATTTCTTTTGTTGAGGACAGGTTAAATTTTTATGTCCTTGAAGCATCTTTCTCAACAAAAGAAATAAATTCACAATCATTTATCCAAAATTTATTTTTTTTGTTCTCTCCTCCCACCTCTATCTAATTGAAATTGGGCATTAAGGGATCAAAGATTCCATCGCTTAGGACTCAACTAAAGTATGTGATTGAATTTTCTAAATGTTTTATAAGCTTTAGAAATTTGTGTTTCAACTTCTAGGATGTGTTTGGTAACATTTGCGTTTCAACTTCCGCCATTGTGTTTTCAATGTATACCATTACAAAGTTTAGGAACACAATTAGGGGTATTTTTATATATTATAAGAGGAACATGAATTCTCAAAAGAGACCATATAGAATCTAGATCCATTCTCATTAGAAAAATAAGGTTAGCATTTGATCTAAAATTGATCTTTTAAAGACTTTGGTTAAGTTTATGCATGAGTTGATTTACCATTTAGGAATTAAGAGAAAAAGCCTAATGAAAGAAGTTGCAACCATACAAGAAGTAAAAACAACAAACCATAACACCAAGATTGATAATGGAGTTCAACACGAGTTTGCCTACATCTCCGGGCTTTTGTCTCAGGGGAAAGGATTCTTATTAATCTTCAATGCTTTAAGAATACAAAAGAAAGGCTTACATAATAGCTCCTGAAACCACCTTTCATATCTGAAACTTCTAGGTAGAGATAAACATCACCAATTGCTGGAACATGAAATTCTGAGACTTTTGAGTATGAATTTGGTTATGCTTGACTCAACACCTTGGGATCTGGAAGCACTTTTCTGTTCATTTGCATAGATGCAAAAAAAAAAATCTATATTCAGACTGCCCTCAAAATTCATATAGTCTCAATTTGCATGCCAAAAAAATCCTCTTTCTCGATTTTCGTTCTCAGTGAAATAAGACAAACTCCACCAAATTTAGTGACAATAGAAAAAATTAGTGACACTTAGCCAGATTGAGCGATATTTCACCAGATTTGGAGGATTCCTGTCAGATTTGTTGGTAACCGCTAGATTTGGCAGAACCACCAAACTACCTTGACCTTCGAGAAGGTGCCACATGGTGCCTCCTCATTGGGCCATGTGTCACCTTTTCATTGGCCCGAGCCATGTCACTAATGCACAGTCATTTGCCACATGTCATCGATACGCCCACACGACCTTCCCAGTCAACTACCACGTGTCATTCGTATGTCCACATCATCCAACCAAAAACCTGCCACATGTCATTCGTATGGGTTTCCACGTCATCGTCCATACAATGCCATGTCATCGTCAGTACAATGCCACGTCAACATCCGTACAGTTCCACGTTAGCATCCATATATTGCCACATCATCATCAATACAATGCCACATCAACATCCATACAGTTCCACGTTAGCATCTGTATTGCCACATATCACCCTGCCATGTCAGCATCTATACTGCCATGTGTCACCCTGCCATGTGTCATTGTTGACATCATCTGCCACATCATTGATGATATCATGATGACATCATATTCCACATCACTATTGAATTCTTGTTGACATTATCATCTGTACTATTGATGTCATCAATTGACTTTGACTTTGACTTTTTTTGCCTATTTGGGAAAAAGTTCAAAATGTGATAACTTTCGCATACAAAGTCCATTTTTAGAAAAAAACATATGGTTAGAATCGAGACGATGAGACCTACACAATGACATTGGTTTTTTTTTATTATGATAAATTTGAAAGTATGGCCTTCCTAGATCCATCTTGGATCATTCCTCCCCACCAAGACCTTTTGGTCCTCCAAAAGGGTATTAACTAGTCATCAAGTGCGGGATAGGCCTCCCCACTTGTCCTTTGTCTTTAAACTTTGTCCTTTTCACCCATCACATCATAATAAATTACATAATAACCATGAAAACTAAAAGCATATTGTTATCCATTTGAACTCGTTCACGTCAACAGTGACACGTCTATATTGTGACCGGTCTCTTCCATTCCAAGTAATCATCATACAACACTTTTACCATCTCTGACATGGCAAAGACGGTTCTTTGAAACTCTCTTTCATTTTTATAAAGTCCTTCTTGTGATGCCATCTTCTCATTTTGAGATGTCCTCTTTCTTGATCCAATCTCTAGATCCCCTTCTACAAGCTCTCCTTCACCACAACTTAGCATTTCCCTGGTAATCATGCAAACTCAAACAACCAACTGTCAACCTGCTCTAATACCACTTGATCCAAAATTTATCTTTTAAATACTTTGGTTAATTTTATGCATGAGTTGATTAACCATTTAGGAATTAAGAGAAGAAGATTAATGAAATAAGTTTAAGCCATATAAGAAGTAAAAATAATAAACCGTAACACCAAGATTGATAACAGAGTTCGTCATAAGTTTTCTTATGTCTTCGAGCCTTTGTCTCAGTGGGGAAAGATTCTTATTAATATTCAATGGTTTAAGAATACCAAAGAAAGGCTTACATAACATCTCTCGAAACCATCTTTCAGATCTGCAACTACTGGACAAAAACAGACATCACCAATGGTTGGAATAGGAAATTCTAAGACTTTTGAGTATGAAGTCAACTATGCTTGGCTCGACACTTTGGGATATTGAAGGACTTTTTTTTTCAGCTACTCGAATGCAAAAATAAAATCCATATTCGGTCTCCCCTCGAAATTGTGTAACTTTTAAGTATAAAGTTGACCTTCTTTTGAACAGGCCCTCAGGACCTCCCCTTGGCATGAATCCCAATGTTGTGCCCTATCAGATCCGTACAATCTCGATTTACGTGCAAAAAAAAATATTTCTTGATTTTCGTGCCCGACTAAATAATATAGAGTCTTCCAAATTTGGTGATAGTAGCCAAACTTAGCTATAACTAGCTAGATTTAACGAGATTTTTCCAGATTTGGAGGATTCCAACTAGATTTGGTGGTAACCGCTAGATTTGATTTGGCGGAACCTCCAAACTACCTTGACCTTCCAGAAGGTTCCATGTGATGCCTCCTCATTGGGCCATGTGTCACCTTGTCACTGGCTCGAGCCATGCCATTGTTGCATAGTTAGGTACCATGTGTCATCCGTATGGCCATGTCAGCCTGCATGCCCAATCAATTTCCATGTGTCATCCGTATGACCACATCATCCAATCAAAAACCTGCCATGTGTCATTCATACAGGTTTCCACGTCATTGTATGTACAATGCCATGTCATCATATGTACAAATCCACATCAATTTATGTACAATGCCATGTCATCGTTAGTACAGTGCCATGTTAGCATCTGTACAGTGCCACATCAACATTTGTATTTCCACGTGTCACCCTGCCACGTCAGCATCCACCCTGCCACATGTAACCCTGTCATGTGTCACTGTTGACATCATCTTCCATGTCACTATTGATGTCATCTGCCATGTCACTACTGACGTCATTAGTCGTATTGCTAACGTCATAAGTTGACTTTGACTTTTTCTCCATGTTTGGGAAAAAGTTCAGAATGCGATAACTTTCGCATATGGTGTCCATTTTCGGAAAACAATATATGGCTGAAATCAACACGACGAGACCTATGCAATGGCACTATTTTCATCTGATTTTGAGAAATTTGAAATTTTGGCCTTCCTAGATCCATTTTAGATTAATATTTTTTTATCTTGAGGGAAAAATGCTAGATCCATAGTACCTAAATGAAAACTTCAACCAACTATAATAAGCACACACTCTAATTTTTTGTAAACCCACCACCATGGTTAAGGAAAGAGACAAAAAAATTGAACTACAATGAGACCTCAATGAGACAAAGGTTCACCACCCATGCTACAACAAGAAAATAGAGTGAAACCCTCTACATGTAGCACATCAACCAAATCCATTTATAAGAATGCCATGATTTACTCCAGATGAGACCACAACTCTGCTTGAGATACCATAAATACCACCAAACTTGCAAGACATAACCAAGAAACAACAAAAACCCTTTGCAAATTAAAAAAGGGTGCCTAAAACCAACCTCTCTATAAATGTATTGTCATGTATTTTCAAAACACATTGTGAAGGTAAATGGGAAAAGGAGATCTTGAGGGATGAATAGTGGAAATCCTCTCAACTCATGAGGATATTTTTAGAGATGGGTAATATATTTTTATTATTTGGGTTGGTTTTCATTGATGTCAATCCTTGAAGAAAGTATGGTAGCAAATTCCGGTAGCACAAAGGTTTGGGTAATGGACACAAGTTTTTTTGATGTATAATGGTATGATTTTTAATATATTTTAAGGTAATACTATTCTATATGGATAGTACATATCATGCCATTTCCGGTGGTATGTGGAACGTCAAATAACTCCTCACGGTTAGAGAGTTATGGCCATGTGAAGTTGGTGAACCCTCATGAGTCATCTAGAATCCCCAAAAGGTCAAAGCAGTCAAAGTGGTTGAAAATAAGAAATTATTTAAATAAGAATATTCTATATGGATAGTACATGTCATTCCATTTCTGGTGGTATGTGGAACTTCACATAACTCCTCACGGTTAGAGAGTTATGGCCATGTGAAGTTGGAGAACCCTCGTGAGTGATCTAGAAGCCCCAAAAGGTCAAAGTAGTCAAAGTGGTTGGAAAGAATAAATTATTTAAATAATAAATTGAAGTGATGAGTGTACTATAATTCAAAGTGGATACAAAATAAATTATTTAAATAATAAATTTAATGGAGAAATTACTAAGTGGACAAGTGGGTTATCCCTAAAATAAGGAAAGTGGGTTAAGATGGTTAAAAGGTAACCCCTTGAGAATGCTACATGAAAGTATAAATAAGTGGCAAGGCTCTCTCATTTTAATCACACTTGAGAATATTGAATATCTACAAGTGACTGGGGTAACCAAAGGATATCTAAGCCGAATTTCAGAGGGAAGGTGAAGTAAAGAAGACCAAAATTCAAGGGAGGATAAATTCTTTTGATGATGCTTTCTAAGGTATGTTATTTACATGTCATCTCACCATTTTCGCAATAATTTTTTTTCTAGAATGATTCAGACCGTGAAATTAGGATACTGTTGAGAAAACATATCCAAGTAGCTGTGATAAAAAATTCAGCTTGTGGGCATTGTATTTTTGGAGTTACACTCCGTGGAAAATAGGGTTTTTGGCTAGTCCTAAAACTAGTCTAAAACATGTGTTTCAGGTAAAAACATCATAACTTATTCATAACAGATCCAAATTCAGTAAGACCAAATGTATTTTTTAGAGTACAGTTTGAAGTATTTTATGTATCATTTTAAGATCCATAAAACAAATATTCCTTGCAGGGAACTCTCTACAAGTTAGCTCTCTAAAATATACAAGAATTCAACAAGGTATGTCATTTTTGCTATAACTCCTTTTCTGAGAGGTTCCAAATAATGAAACCTGGAGGAATTGCATAAWAGGCATTGAAGAACATTGTGTACTATTTTTAGATATTTATTCATTACAKGTACATAGATATGATTATTTCAAGTTAGGGTTGTTGACTAATCCAAAATTAGTCATGTGAGACTAAAGTAAAGTTTGATGAAAATGCTAGTCTCTTGTTGTTAAAGTTAAGGGAGGTTTGCAGGTATGTGATCGTATACACYAGGTCTATTACAGAGTTAAAAATCAGATTTGGATGATGAAATTGATGAGGGATTTTGGTTGAGGTACATGTTGGGTACATGGTTGAGACAAGTAGTTGATGAGTTAGCACATACATGAGGTGTATAGTTTACGATGTTGGTACATCTTGATAAGTCATAGTTTATGTGTATTTGATGCATGATTTGTACATATTTGGTGCATGGTTGATGCACTCATTGATGGTATAGGTTGGTGCATGGTTGATGCACTTGTTTATGGTACAAGTTGATTACAGGTTGTTTGGACAGGTTATTGTGACATGTTATTTGTACAGGGTTGGTGCATGGTTGATGCATTTGTTTATGGTACAGGTTGAGGTACAGGTTGATGTGTGGTACATGTTGGCACAGGTTATTGGTACATTTTGATTACATGTTTATTGGTACAGGTTTACAACAATATATCTCATAGTGATAGTGTGAAAATGGTTCCATCATTCTACTTCTACACCAGGGCGGTTGGACGGGGCAATGACAGGTGGTTGTAGCCACCTTCCAGTTGTAGCTGGAGAACATAGGGGGTTATATTCTCCTTCTGGTTGTAGCCAAAGAATTGGGGAGTTGGAGCTTCCCTCAGGTTGTAGCTTGAAAAACTAGGGGGTTGGAGCCTCCTTCCATTTGCAGTTGGAAAACAAAGGAAGTTGGTGCTTCCAATTAATTTAATTCTTAAATACATATAAGAAAAAACATTATGTGGTTTTCTCCCGCTTTGGGTTTCCACATAAAAATAATGGTGTATTGTGTATGTGTATGATTTCTCATTTGTTCATTGTTTATTTACTCTGCAACAATTGGATGATAATGCTACATTGATATACCACTTGCATTTTATGGTTAAAAAGGATTAAATTTCTCTATTATTGATTCAACCCCCCTCTCAGTAATCCAACAATTGGAATCAGAGCCAATTCCTTCAGGAAACATTTTAACCACTGGAAGGAGATCATGGATTATTCTAAGAATGGAGTACCACTGTTTAATGGTCAAAATGGTTTTATGTATGAGTTATGGAGTGGAAGGACGAACGTGTTTTTACAGGAACATGGGTATTATATTTGGCTATCAGTCGTTACAGGATATTATAGTTCAAAAAGGGCAAAGACCGCAACCAAGAAGGAATTGAAGAAGAATAAAAAAATAGCAATGGATATCATCTGGAAAGGATTACCTAATTTGGTAAGAGAAAAGGTTGGTAAATGTTCATCAACCAAAGAACTTTGGGATAAGTTACATGACATATATTATTCACCCATTGCAGATTCAGAAAATGCCAAAGAAGATGCAGATACAGATCAAGAAGAATTATGTTCACCATGTCAAATAGATTTAGAAGATGAAGAGTACATCATCACTAGAGGTATGCTGTTTTTCTTTAATTGTGAAAAATGCAAACATGTTGAAATAGAATGCCATGAAGGAAATGAGACATAAAAACTAATTGAAAAGGAAGACAATTATGAAGATGAATTGATTAGTGCTTTAGATGAACCAAGGGAAGAAAACAAGTCACTCAAGAAAGAATTAATGAAACAAAAGGAAAGTGTTGAAATTTTTGAAGAAGCTCAATAGGTCATCGAGAACTTAAGAACTCATCTAGAAGAAGCCAAAAAGATCAAATAAAATATTGAATATCAAAAGAAGTATTTGGAGGCCAACATAGTAGCACAGAAGGAAGAAGCATAAATGAGAGAGAATATATTGACATATCATCTTAAGGAAAGAACTAACGATCTAAACCAACTTGAGGCACATTTTGGTCAAGAATAGAAATCACTTGAAGAAGAAATAATCACATTAAAAATTCAGCTTCAAGAAGCAAAAAGAACAAAAGAAGTCATGAAGTCTAAGATAATGAAGAAATACAAAGAGGTTGAGAATCTTGAAGAAGAAGTGTCACATTGAGAAGTACAATCATCAAGATCAAAAAGAATGTTGAAGATCCAGAAACATCCACATCAGTTATAGAGAATGAAGAGAAGCACTCTAGGTTGCTAGAAAAGAAGAATGAAGAAAATAGAAAGAGTTATGTAGAAGTACTCAAAGGAAGGAATCATGGTCAACCAGAATCTAAGAAAACTATTGAAGATACATCTTCAAGAAGACTATCCATGTTCAATCCACAAAGAAGCTTCAATCATGATCATGATTAGACAAGGAAGAAATTCAGAAGGACTACACCACAAAGAAGATCACTCACTCCCATGTATGCAAATTTCTTTTATGTTCATTGTTTTTATTTTACTAATTTTGGAAATAAGATTTCATTTGCAAGAATTATAAAAGAAATGTTCAAGCAAGAAATGTCTATGTGGCTCTATGTAACATTGAATGTTACACATGTCATAACTATGGACACATAGCTAGTGATTGTAGAAGCATGATCGATACTTCCATGAAAGAGAACACTGATATCAGATATAAGAACGTATGGACAAGAAAACACAAAGAACAGGTGAACAAAGACCAGGTCCCATAGATAGCAATATTGGAAATAAAATGAGATGAAGAAAATTCTACAGAGAAAAAAAAAGATGTTAGATACAAAAAGGTTTGGAAAATAACTGAAAGAAAAGAAGTACAGGTAAATAAGAAACATGTTCAAGAGATTGTGCTTTTAGGAATTGTAGTGAAAGATGAATCCACATATAGAAAGAAAGAATTCAGAGCTCAAAGAAATGATGAATTTACCAATGAAGATGATGTTGAATACACATCAGAGAAAGAATTTTTCTGAGCCATCCGACTTAGAGACTCCCAGGTAATATGAATATTATATAGGGGGAGTCTATGCAGTAGCTCTGACATACCAAAGAACCATCCTTTGAGCAACTTGCAAAGTTTGAGTAGACAGATCCAAAGAAGTCAGTTAGTTGAAGTACAATCAGTTGTAGTAGTAAAGACTTCATGATAGTATAGTGATAATTGGGTCAACATTATGGACAGTTGTGCAGTAGAGTCTTGGAAAGTATGGACATAGATGGATTCATAAGAAAACTTAGCAGGTTTAGACAAATATATGATAGTGGACGAGAGCATGGATTCATAGATGGTTTAGAGAGTGGTTCAGAGACAAAGGAACATTATCATAATGGATGACAATTACACAGGAAATGGTTCGAACAATGCTAATGGATTCCAAATTGATAGACATTTCTAGACACATGTCGTGCATACAACAGTTCACATTCAAAACATAGTAATTCTCATAAACAACAATGGCAAAACTCCCTACGAGCCATGGAAACGAAGACCAAAAAATGTGAAACACTTCAGAGTATTTGGAAGCAAATGCTACATCAAAAGAGAAGATGGAAGAATGGGAAATTTTGACCCTTGTGTGGACAAAGGAGTACTTGTTGGTTACTCAAGTACAATGAAAGCATACAAGTGTTACAATCTGAGGTTGAACAAAGTTTTGGAAAGCATCAATGTAACAATTGATGAAACAGGTGGACGAGAATTAACAGAAGAATAAAATGATTCATTGGAACAACTTTACGAAGAAGAAGAAAAAGATGAAGAAGGGTTCAAGAAAAGGAAGTGCAGACAACAACCTCTACATCAAGGTTAAGCTAGAAATTTGCAAAGGATATGCATAATGAATTTGAAATTTCATTACTCGGAGAACTATCCTTCTTTCTGGGTCTTCAGATACGTCAAAGCAACCAAGGAATTTTTATTTCTCAAACTAAGTATATCAGAGAAATTCTAAAGAGTTTCATAATGGAAGATTGCAAACCAATTACCACTATTATGAAAACTAGTTGCAAGTTGAGCAAAGTTGATGATTCAAAGTCTACAGACCAGAGAAAATAAAGGTCAATGATTGGTAGCCTACTATATGTGACAACATCTAGACTAGATGTAATGCATGAAGTTGGATAGGTGGAACGATTTCAAGCAACACCAAATGAGTCACATGTATTAGAAGTGAAGAGGATTTTCATATATCTCAAAGGAACATAAGAGTTTGGATTATGGTATCCAAAAGGAAAGGATCTATCACTTATTTCCTACACAGATGCAGATTGGTTAGGTTGCATTGATGACCAATGAAGCACCAGTGGAGCAACATTCTACTTGGGTGAGTGTTTAGTATCTTGGATAAGAAAGAAACAATCATAAATATCTTTATCTATAGCCGAAGCAGAGTATATTGTAGCAACAGGATGTTGTACTCAGGTTCTATGGATGAAGCAAATTTTTATAGATATACAGGTTGAGTATGATTATCCCATTCCAATATATTGTGATAAAAGAAGCGCCATCGATATCTCAAAGAACCCGGTGATGCACTCCAAGACAAAGCACATTTCAATAAAGTATCACTTTCTATTGGAAAAATTTGCAGAGAAGAACATCAGAGTTGAATATGTGGGCACAAAAGAGAAAGTGGCAGACATATTTACAAAATTGCCTCTAAGGGAAGCCTTTGAGTATTTTCTCTAGAGACTCAAAGTAATTTCTACTCCAAAATGAATTCTTTTGAATGCTTATCTTATATGTCTTAGATTTACATAAGAAAGCACCATAAAGAGAACAGTTCAGGTTGGGGGATCAGTTTCAGGAAGAGTTAAGTGAGGGGGTGTATTCCCAAGGATAGTTCAGTTAGGGGGAGAAGCCCCAGATGGAAAGATGCATTTTCCATTGATGACAAAGGGGGGGAGATTTATCAGATACAAAGGTAAACGCTTGGAGAAAGAGCACATAGGCATGGTTCTAGGGGGAGCGATGGTCATAGGGGGAGCATGAGTGATATGACTTCAGTATTGCATAAGAGTGTTTCCATCAATGCCAAAGGGGGATATTGTTGATTATTTGGGTTGGTTGTCATTGGTGTCAACCCTTGAAGAAAGTTCGGTAGCAAATTATGGTAGCACAAAGGTTTGGGTAATAGACCCAAGTTTGTTTGATGTATACTGGTATGAGTTATAATATATTTGAAGGTAATGATATTCCATATGGATATTACATGTCATGCCATTTCCGGTGGTATGTGTAACATCACATAATGTCTCACGGTTAGAATTATGTCCATGTGAAGTTGAAGAGCCCTCGTGAGTCATCTAGAATCCCCAAAAGGTAAAAGTAGTCAAAGTGGTTGCAAAGAAGAAATTATTTAAATAAGACTATTCTATATGGATAGTGCATGTCATTCCATTTCCGGTGGTATGTGGAACATCACATAACTCCTCACGGTTAGAGAGTTATGGTCATGTGAAGTTGGAGAACCCTCATGAGTAATATAGAAGCCCCAAAAGGTCAAAGTAGTCAAAGTGGTTGCAAAGAAGAAATTATTTAAATAATAAAGTGAAGTGATAAGTGTAGTATAATTCAAAGTGGATACAAAATAAATTATTTAAATAATAAAGTTAATGGATAAATTACTAAGTGGACAAGTGGTTAGAAGTGGGTTAGCCCTAAAATAAGGAAAGTGGGTTAAGATGGTTAGAAAATAATTTAAATAATAAAGTGAAGTGATGAGTGTACTATAGCTCAAAGTAAATACAAAATAAATTATTTAAATAATAAAGTTAATGGATAAATTATTAAGTGGACAAGTGGTTAGATGTGGGTTGGCCCTAAAATAAGGAAAGTGGGTTAATATGGTTAAAAGGTAACCCCTTAAGGAAGCTACATGAAAGTATAAATAAGAGGCAGGGCTCTCTCATTTTAATCACACTTGAGCATATTGAATATCTACAGGTGACTGAGGTAACCAAAGGATATCTAATCCGAATTTTAGAGGGAAGATGAAGTAAATAAGGCCAAAATTCAAGGGAAGATAAATTCTTTTGATGATGCTTTCTAAGGTATGTTATTTATAGGTCATCTCACCATTTTCATAGTAAATTTTTTTTCTATAATGATTCAGACCATGAAATTGGGAGGCCGTTGAGGAAACATATCCAAGTAGATGTGGTAAAAATTTCAGCTTGTGGGTCGTTGCATTTTTGGAGTTACACTCTGTGGAAAATAGGGTTTGTGGCTAGTCCTGAAAATAGTTTAAAACAAGTGTTTCAGGTAAAAACATCATAACTTATTCATAACAGATCCAAATTAAGTAAGACCACATTTATTGGTTAGAGTACAGCCTATATTATTCTTTCTACCATTTTCATACCCATAAAACAAATATTCCGTGCGAGGAATTCTCTACAAGTTCGCTCTCTAGAATAAACTAGAATTCAACAAGGGATGCCATTTTTTTTATAACTCCTTTTTTGAGAGGTTCCAAGTAGTGAAACCTGGAGGAATTGCATAAAAGACACTGAAGAACATTGTATACTATTTTCAGATATTTATTCATTACAGGTACATAGTTATGATTATTTCAAGTTAGGGTTGTTGACTAATCCAAAATTGGTCATGTGAGACTAAAGTAAAGTTTGATGAAAATGCTAGTCTCTTGTTGTTAAAGTTAAGGAAGGTTTGCAGGTATGAGATCATATACACTAGGTCTATTACAAAGTTACAAATCAGATTTGGACAATGAAATTGATGAGGGATTTTGGTTGAGGTACATGTTGGGTACATGGTTGAGACAAGTAGTTGATGAGTTGGCAAATACATGAGGTGTATAGTTGATGATGTTGGTAGATCTTGATGAGTCATGGTTTATGTGTATTTGATGCATGATTGGTACATATTTGGTGCATGGTTGATGCACTTATTGATGGTACAAGTTAAGGTACAAGTTGGTGCATGGTTGATGTACTTGTTTATGGTACAAGTTGATTACAAGTTGTTTAGACAGGTTATTGTGACATTTTATTTGTACAAGTTTGGTGCATGGTTGATGCATTTGTTTATAGTATAGGTTTAGGTACAGGTTGATGTATGGTACATGTTGGCATAGGTTATTGGTACATGTTGTTACAGGTTGATTGGTACATGTTTACAACAGTATATCTCGCAGTGATAGTGTGACAGTGGTTCCATAATTCTACTTCTATGCCAGGGCGGTTGGATGGGGAAAGGATAGGTGGTTGTATCCACCTTTTGGTTGTAGCTGGAGAACATAGGGGGTTGTAGCCTCCTTCTGCTTGTAGCCAGAGAATTGGGGGGTTAGAGCTTCCCTCAGGTTGTAGCTTGAGAAACTAGGGGGTTGGAGCTTCCTTCCAGTTGCAGCTAGAAAAAAAAGGAAGTTGGTGCTTCCAATGAATGTAATTCTTAAAGACATATAAGAAAAAAAATTCCGTGTTTTTTTCCCGCTTTGAGTTTCCACGTAAAAACATTGGTGTATTGTGTATGTGTATGATTGCTCATTTGTTCATTGTGTATTTACTTCGAAACTAGTGGATGATAATGCTACATTGATATAACACTCGCATTCTATGGTTAAAAAGGATTAAATTGCTCTATTACTGATTCACCCCCCCTCTCAGTAATCCAACAATAGAATCCTTTCAACTCATGTTTTTTCTCATAAACACACCTACAAAGTAAAGACAAATAATATAAGGTTACCCTTTCCATATGTTCCTTTATGTTTTAAAATAAGAAAGATCATCTTTAATTTTTGGCTAGCTTGAGAGTTCTAAAAGATGTTAAACTTAGATAATGGTTCTAATAAGAATGGCTTAGTTATGAGAAGTTGAAAATTGGAGTTACACAAATTGCATTTGAAAATCTCCTTTAAAATTAATTTGATTTTGGTATAATTTTAATTTTAATTTAAAAAAATATAAATTAATGTGAAATTTTATTAAATCATCAACTTAAAAATAAAATAAAAAATAAAAAATATTTTTTAAAACATAAAATAAAATACGAAAACAAATTGATTTTTTTTAATAAAATCCTCATTACATTGAGAGGCCCTTTACAATTTCATATGCTGAAAAATTATCATATTACATAATAAAAAAATAAATAAAATACAAAAAATAATTTCAACAAACTATTTATGTAAAGAAAACACACACACACACACACATATATATCCCAAATTTTTCCGGAGTAAATTTTTTTCCAAATTTGTAAAAATAATTTGCCTATCCAAAATTAAAATAGGTTTATCCTAATTTGTTTCTTAGAATTTTGAAGTATACATTTCTCTGAATCCCCAATTCCATGACATTATTCTCTACAATACCACCTCCCTATATTGTCCAAAATTGATATTGGGTAAGACATACTAGTTTTATCTACATCATTCAATATGTCTCTCTCATGAACTCTAACACTCTCACTAAAGATAGCCACAAATATCACTTTCATTCCTTAGCCACACCTAAAATAGAACCTCTCTCCAGACTCCCTTACACCTCTTCTCATATATTATAATGATATTTTTACTAAACCCTAAGGATTTTCCCCTCCAAAACATATCTAACATGAAATTAATTTAGTCTTTGATGCCTCCCTTCCCAACACACCTGTTACTTATAAACATACAGATTCCAACACTTGTTACCACTAGTAAAATCAAACCTAACACCTCACCATGTGAGTCACTAACATTTATAATTACAAATAAGGAGTCGAAAGAACGGTGGTTGGTTACTTATTAACAAGAACTCTTGCTTGTAGACCTCTTTCTTTCTTGCTTGGTTACTAATGGATGCTTGCAGACCTCTCCCCTTCTTCAATTTGGTCAATCAATATGAAAACATGAGGTGCAATGTGATCCAAATGGCCACAAATCACGTCGACGTGCCCTTGAAAGGGAACAACGGGAACATGCATCCAATCCTAGTAACATGTGCACGTTCTTGGGAATGCACACACTATCCTAGAAACAGGTGCATGTTCTTGGGAACGAACACACATTCCTGGGAATATGCCTATGTGGAACGCAGAGTGGAGGTTCGAGGTTTTCTAAACCTCTCACATCATGAACGCATGCACATTCCTAGAAACTCACACACATTCCAGTTTTCTTAAGAGTGGCAATGAGTAGGGACATATGCTTGAAAATTTCAACTACTTGAGATTTCAATCTTGTAAATATTCTCCCCTTTATCAATGGGTCATTTCTAGTGCTCATCTTCCATTTCTACAAAGTGAAATTACTTCTTAACCTTTCATGTGCCCATCTCAATTCCACATGGTACAACTCTCTTGCAAACCTTTTTTTTAATTATATTTTCAACCAAATAAGAATATACAACTATCAAACCACACAAATATCCAAATAAACTTATTTGATACAAATATGAAGATTTGAATCATTTGTTAAACTATTATATTATTCGATTTGAATCATTTGTTAAACTATTATATTATTCTTCAGTAAGATGATTTGAATCATTTGTACTCGACATTTTTGTAATTTAGGTCAATCGATAAGATTTCACTACATTTCATCTTTAATTAATTTGAAGAATACATAAAATCCCAACTGAGGAACATAATTGAGTTATGTAAGATCCCACACATCTATTTGTTTAAGACCCTAAATTGCTCAACAAAATGTTCTTCAGATTCAACCCCTTATTTAGAAATTGCACTGTGCTTCATTAAGAAAAATCGTAATTCCCAAGATCCTCCAATAAATTATTTTTCAGGAAACATAATGAAAACGAAGGGGTTCCCCTAGCTATAACCCATTGCCTTGAGTCCAATGCAACTAACAATTCATCCATTCAAGGCCCAATTAGAGTTTTATCGTGATTTGCAACTTGCCTCCTCAATCCATTCAGGGACATGTTGGCAATTTGGTATGGGGGCATAAAATACAAAATGAGAGGCATAATCGGGTTCCATAAGCTTCCACATGTATATTTGGCTAATTCCCATGTGACCATGCTACCCACAATTTCCTGACACAATGTTCTTCAAAATCGACCACTTGTTCAGAAATTGCACTATGCCTCACTGAGCAAAACCCTAGTTCCAAATATCCTCCAACAAATGATTTTATGGGGAAAAAAATGATATTGGAGGGGTAACCATACATATAACCTATTGTCAGGATTCCAATGCAATCGATGGTTCGTCCATCCGATCTCTAGTTATTTTTTTATCACGAGTTGCAACTCACCTTCTCAAGCCATTCATGGACATGTTGGAAATTTGGTCCAAGGGCATAAAATCCAAAAAGAGTGGCACAAATGAGTTCCATAGGATCCCACATGTATTTTTTCCCAATGCCCATGCAACCACTCTACCCACAATCGCCTGACACAATATTCTTCAAAATCGACCCCTTGTTCAGAAATTGCAATGTGCCTCCCTGAGCAAAACTCTAGTCCCCAAGATCCTCCAACAAATGTTTTTTCGGGAAATGGAATGATAGTGGAGGGGTACACTAGTTGTAACCTGGTGCCCTGATTCCAATGCAGCTAAAAATTAGCCCACATGATGCTTGATTAGATTTTTATTGCGAGTTCCAACTCGCCTCAAGCCATTCAGGGACACACTGGAAATTTGGTTTGGGGGAATCAAATCCAAATTGAGAAACATAAATAAGTTATGTAAGATCCCACACGTCTATTTTCCAAGGACCATGCAACCATGCTACCCATAATCACCCGGTACAATGTTATTCAAAATCGACCCCTTGTTTAGAAATTGCATTGTGCCTCACTGAGCAAAACCATAGTTCCTTAGTTCCTCCAAAAAATAGTTTTCGGGAAATGTAATGATAACAGAGGGGTACTCCTACCTGTAAATCGGTGCTGCAAGCCCAATGAAATTGGTGATTCATCCATATGAGGCCCAATTAGATTTGTATCGCGAGTTGCAACTTGCCTCCTTAAGCCATTCAGGACATGCTGGAAATTTGGTATGAGGGAATTAAATCCAAAATAAGTGACACAACTGAGTTATATAAGATCCCACATGTCTGTTTGGTCAAGTCCCACCTGACCACTCTACTCATAATCGCCTGACATAATGTTCTTAAAAATCGACCCCTTGTTCAAAAATTGCATTGTGCTTCACTGAGCAAAACTCTAGTTCTAAAGATCCTCCAACAAATGCTTTTTCATGCAATGGAGGGTTACCCCTAGTTGTAACCCGGTGCCTTGATTCCAATGCAACCGACGGTTCATCCATTCGAGGCTCGATTAGAGTTTTATGACGAGTTGCAACTCGCCTCCTCAAGTCATTCTCAAACATGTTGACATTTTGGTTCGGGGGCATAATTTCCATATTCGAAAAAACCAAATGGTTTGACTCTCATCCTTTCATAACAATAATGCCAAGAAACAAACACCAACAAAGAACTGTATTTTAGCAAAGAAGTTAACAAGTAGTGTGGAGGTTTACCGAGCAAATTGGAAAATGTTTCTATGTGGATATTTGGAGATCTAACTTTTATTCCCATGCAAGAAACCTCATTTCTTGCGTAATATGAAAATGATAGCATCACCCTATCTTTGACAAAACAAAAGTGAATATACCTCTACTTAAGAAAATATTTGACAAGTGAATAACTTGTAAAACTTCTTACATGGTTTACACATTTGTATTATCTCTACCTTTTCCATATGTGACATGTTTCTTTTGCTTAATGACTACTTGTTATGTGACTATATGTTGTTATTGAATTCATGTACTATATGAAGATGGTTAGATTGATGTCCATGATTATTTGCAATTTTATATAAATTTGTACCAGAGAAACTCATGGCTTCCTCAAGATTCAATAGTAAGGAACTAGTTTTGATTGGGAAATGAAAAGGCAAGGAAAGGCAAGGAAAATCTAGACATGGAAAGGAAAGTCAAGACAATGAAAGGAAAGGGAAGGCATGGAAAGGAAATGCAAGGCAAGGCAAGGAAATGCAAGGCAAGGAAAGGCTAGACATGGAAAGGCAAGGCATGGAAAGGCAACATCTAGGTCTAGGTCAAGGTCATGGTATAGGTCAAGGAAAGGCAAGGCAAGTCAAGGTAAGTAAAGGAAAGAAAAGACAAGGAAAGGCGAGGCAACACAAGAATAGACATGGAAATGCAAGGCATGGAAAGGAAAGGTATAGGTATAGGTCATGGCCATGGTCTAGGTCTAGGTCTAGGTCATGGTCTAGGTCTATCCTTATTTGTTTCTTAGAAATTTGAAATCATACTTTTCTTTCAATCCACAACTCCATGACACTATCCTCTACAATGCCACTGCCCTAGATTATCCAAAATTGATATTGGGTAAGACATATTATTTTTATCTACATCATTCAATATGTCTCTCTCATGAACTATAACACTCTCACTAAAGATAGCCACACATATCACTTTCATTCCTTAGCCACACTTAAAATAACACCTCTCTTTGACAATGACATTGTTCGACAAGTGGCACTCCATATATATCATTAGTTAATAGTTAATTTTATATATATCATATTACATAATAACAAAATAAATAAAATACAAAATAAAATTTTCAACAAACATAATAAAAAAGGAAATAAAATACAAAATAATAATTTCAAGAAATTGTTTATGTAAAACACACACACACACACATATATATCTTAATATCCCAAATTTTTGGAGAGTAAACTTTTTTCCAAATTTGTAAAAAAAATTCCTATCCAAAATTTAAAAAGGTCTATCCTTATTTATTTCTTAGAATTTTGAAGTATGCTTTTCTATCAATCCCCAACTCCATGACACTATTCTCTACAATGTCAACTCCCTAGATTGTCCAAAATTGATATTGGGTAAGACATACTAGTTTTATCTACATCATTCAATATGTCTCTCTCATTAACTTTAACACTCTCACTAAAGATAGCCACAAATATCACTTTCATTCCTTAGCCATACCTAAAATAGAACCTCTCTTCAACAATGACATTGTTCGACATTGTTCGACAAGTGGCACTCCATAAATTATTACACGTTTGTGTCATCCGTGAGGCCAAACTTGATCAAACTACTCAATCTCCAAACTCCCTTACACCTCTTCTCATATATTATAATGATATTTTTACTAAACCTTAAGGATTTTCCCCTCCAAAACATATATAACATGAAATTAATTTAGTCTTTGATGCCTCCCTTCCCAACACACCCGTTACTTATAAACATATAGATTCAAGAACTTGTTACCACTAGTAAAATCAAACCTAACCCCTCACCATGTGAGTCACTAACATTTATAATTACAAATAAGGAGTCGAAAGAACAACGCTTGGTTACTTATTAACAAGAACTCTTGCTTGCAGACCTCTTTCTTGCTTGCTTGGTTACTAATGGATGCTTGCAGAGCTCTCCCCTTCTTCAATTTGGTCCATCAATATGAAAACATGAGGTGTAGTGTGGTCCAAATGACCACAAATCGTGTTTACGGGCCCTTGAAATGGCATGACAGGAACATGCACACAATCCTAGCAACACGCGAACGTTCATGGGAACGCACACACAATCCTAGCAACAAGTGCATGCTCTTGGGAACACACACACATTCCTGGGAATGTGCCTATCTGGCACAGGGAATGGAGGTTCGAGGTTTTCTAAACCTCTCACATCATGAACGCATGCACATTCCTAGAAACCCACACACATTACTATGGGTGCAAGTTCCTTCTCACCCCGTTGTCGCTTTATCGTCCACTGGCTCCGTGCACTCACCCATTAGTAATAGTGCCACTAAATCCTTTGGTCCTTTTCATATGTAATAGGGTAAATATGGGTTTTGAAAATACTTCCCACTTACTTACTGGCGGGTCTCCCCCAAGCCTAAGGCCTTGATGTAGCTTTCTTACCAAGTTTGTGCATGGGATTCTAGCTCAAGTCTATTTTTTTCTCCACTTGTACATTAGACTCAATAAAATACACTATAATATTTTCATCTAATGGATCAAATTAAGTGCATCTATCTCTCCTTCGTAAGGCTTGATATCTACCTTCACTCAAATATTAAACAGGTACTGAGAAGATTTCTTACTGGAGTTCCATCTATCAAGCTTCAACTATTCCTCCTCTTTCATAGGATCATCATGATATTCTTGGTTCTCATGAGATTAGGTTTACTTCAAAATGGGTCGATGCTTTTGTTAGAATATAATGGATGTGCTCATTTTACCATTGACAATATCTCTATTGTCACCCAACCATAGGCCGAAGCCACCCTCCGAGCACCTTAACCTTGACAGAGAATCACTCCGGAAGAAAACCCTAGGCTAGATAGCCAAACAAAGGGTAGCACACCTTTCCCCAAGGATAGCGCACCAACAAGAGCTTATCATATGTTCCAAACCCTAACCAAGAGATAGTCCAATCCAAACATGATCTGCTAGTTGCAGCAGTTGCAATGGAAACTCTCCTCAAACCTATGCACAAGACTGGGCACTACAGTGCGCACAAGTAGTTGCTCTACAATTATGAGACTACCTGCCAGAATGAGAACTGACCTCCTATATTTATATTAATTCTGGCTAACTGCTTGAGCCGACTTCTCATTCTGGGTATCTGTCTATTCAGTATATATTATTATTTATGGCCGACTTCTTCTCTTGGAGGCTAATAACCTAATATAAATTATCTTCTTGAGCCGACAAGTCTTCTAGGGTTATTAGCCAACTCATTAGGGTTTCTTCTTGCTTCCCGGAGTATTCTATCCTCATCAGGTTTACATGTGGAGGTAAATACCTCCCACATATACCATAATATCAACACTCCCTCCTAGCTAGGGAGGTATTACAGGTAATGGTCTTGAGCACAAAAACATACCATTCACCTGGTAGCATCAACATAGTTGTACAGACTAGATCATGACTAGATCATGAGCACCATCATCACCATTAGTGTCATCAATTGCATCATCTCTCAAAACCATACTCTATCTGAGTAATCAGACATGATGCTCACTCCACATAGTGATACAGTGGCCTTTCTTCTAATCTAGAAGAGTAAATGCTCTGAACCATTTTCCGTCTGGGAAATCTCTGTCCTTTGATTATCCATGTAACTGATAATCATTTACAATACTGTTGATAGTCTTCAAGGACATCGAAACAAAAATAGAACACAATTGTGTCTATCCATAGTAGTACATAACTACAATCTAGTGGTACACTACCACACCAAGTAACACGCAAGTACTTGATCAACAATGTATAGTCACGAACAGTGGAACACATCCACCACAATAGTATACATCTACTGTCATACAGTCTTTATAACAATCATCTAATATCAACCTCCAGAGAAACAATGTTATGATATAAACTAAATCATCTGGGCCAATCTTTCACTCACATCTGTGAGATGTGAAAGAATATCTTCCCTCAGAGTAGAACAATGAGATGTCTGGACTATTCTTCTCAAGCAAGGAAGAATAATTGTCTTGTCTTCTGAACTTGGATAATTCCCCACCTTGGGCCATTCTTCCTACACTAATCAAAGTGCACCCTGGAGAGAATGTATAACCCTAAGGAATGCATGTCCCTAATTGTTGAGCCTAGACCATTCCTCCTACACTAATCAAAGTGCACCCTGGAGAGAATGTATAAACCCTAAGGAATGCCTGTCCCTAATTGTTGAGCTTGGACCA
The DNA here is from genome assembly GCA_009831015.1 of Picea engelmannii. Classification (NCBI taxonomy): domain Eukaryota; kingdom Viridiplantae; phylum Streptophyta; class Pinopsida; order Pinales; family Pinaceae; genus Picea; species Picea engelmannii. Next base: position 305,459 of record ML803860.1, on the reverse strand, counting down.
TTCCCCACCCTGGGCCATTCTTCCTACACTAATCAAAGTGCCCCCTGGAGAGAATGTATAAAACCTAAGGAATGTCTATCCCTGATTGTTGAGCCTGGACCATTCCCCACCCTGGGCCATTCCTCCTACACTAATCAAAGTGCCCCCCGGAGAGAATGTATAAACCCTAAGGAATGCCTGTCCCTGATTGTTGAGCCTTGACCATTCCCCACCCTGG
>ML803860.1:286024-302601 GCA_009831015.1 Picea engelmannii | reverse complement strand
TGTTGATGATTTTTTTTAATTTTTAAAATAAAAATATATATGATTTTTATTTTTTATAATATTATATTACATATTTTAATGAATTTTTCATATAAATTGAGAACATTATTATAAATAAAATAAAAAATCATATATATTTTTATTTTAAAAATTAAAAAAATTATCAACAATAATATTAATATAAATTTATTTTAATTAAAAAATATATATATTTTAAATTATACACAAACAACACAATAATATTAATATAAATTTATTTTAATTAATATATATATATATATATATATATATATATATATATTATACACAAACAACATTAATTATAATATTCTTTCTGTCAAAAAAGAGACTTTCAGATCGTAGATGATTTATTACATGCCTGCCCGCAGGGGTGTAGGATTGGCAAGTGCCGTGTAAATGGAAGGAACTATGTAAAATGAGGTCTCAAGGTAGATTCTCACCCCGATTTACTCGGAGGGCGTGCTTGTTGGCTGTGCGTTTCTCCCTAGGGTTTATAAGGCAGCCGGCAGGATTCGACCCAGTGTCACCCGAGTACGATACTGCGGTTGTTACCGATTCCCCTAGTATAAAAAAAAAATATTCTTTCATTCAAAAAGTTTATTCATCAATCATATGTTTTATTTTTTTTAACTTAGTTTTTCTTTTTCATCAATAAAATAACAGTTTTGAAATGAAGTATCCTACTGTTTAAGAGTCAAATCTAGCTTGACCATATATAGAGATTGACTTCTTTATTTTACTTTAAAATTTAGCTTTAAACTATATAAAATATTATCTTCTCATATTTTCAAGAAATCAACGAGAAATTAACTCGATTTATATTAGAGATATAAATCATTTACATCACAAGCAGCCATTGTCATTACCAACCGCTCTGTCTCACGGGACTAAGTATAAGCAACTTTACTGCTATTTTCACTTGTTTAATTATCTTTTCAACCAAACCACACAACTATCAAACCACACAAATATCCAAATAAACTTATTTGATACAAAAATATGAAGACTCGACCGTTTTGTAATTTAGGTCAATCGATGAGATTTGACTGCATTTCAGCTTTAATTAATTTGAAGAATACATAAAGTGGTCGAAATATTTCTGCGGCGGAACTAAAAAATCTTCAAAGTTGAAGAAATCTTCGCTCGATACGGCGAAGTTTGAAGGGTCTGGACAACCTGCCGGGATCATCCTTTTTCTCGTCGGAAAGACGAGGAGGAGGCTCATCATACGTAGGAGTCGGCGGAACTACAGTGATATCCTCGACTGGGTCATCGTCGTCGCCGCCCCCCTCCTCCCCGTCCTCCTCGATTGGGTCATCGTCGTCGCCGCCCCCCTCATCCCCGACCTCCTCGATTGGGTCATCGTCATCGCCCTCCTCATCCGATAAAATCATGTGATTATTATTAACATTTTCATAATAATCATCAGGCATGAGTATATCATCATCACCATCCCTCTGCTCTTGGTCCTCACGTACACGCAATTCATCATCACCATTTCCATCTCTGTTGATATCACCTTTAGCTTCAATTTCAGCTGGCGGGGCGACGGAGAGAGGAGGCGGAGAACGGTCATATACGTATGTATATGCAGAGATTCCCTGCAAAGTATGCTTTTGGAGATCATCAAGAAAGTGAGAACGTTGGGAGTCTGAGCGGAGAGCGAGAGGGGGGAGCGGCCACGGCAGTGAGATTGAAACGAGAAACATTATTTCTGAATTTGAATGCTGCAATAATGATGGGAGTTGAAGGCTGAATGTTTTTCTACCCTCTCCCTTGGCGCTGTAATTGTAGTCCGGAGAATAAAGAGGGGCGTCTGCCCGTGCCCTGTCTGCCCATCCCAATCTCTGAAGGTTTTCTCTCACCCACGTACAGGAGCAGGTCCCCTCGCAATTGTTGTGATATGGGGAATTGTTGTCAGTGAGTCTGAGGCATTTGTCCAATATGGTCCAGCACAACCCGGCGTGCAAACCAGCTACTGCGTTCTCCGTCACGGGATCCATGTAGCTCCTGATATCCAACACCGACTCCATTGATTATACGCTCTCGATTTCGAACGGGAATGGAAACAAATTATACGCACTGGAATATTTTGTCTGCCCAAATTAAAGGACACACAACTTCTTCTATTTTTATAACAAATTAAAGGACACAACTTCTTCTATTTATAACAAATTAAAGGACACAACTTTTCTCCTACTAAGCGACCCATCCATCCAAACGTGTCTAAACGATAGATTTTTTGTTTTGTTTTGTTTATATGGGTATATTTTTAAGACAATTTTGTTCTAAATCCGACCTAAAATGAATTGTTAGAATTTCAAATTTGAGTAATTGAATCTATATAATTAATGTGCCCCAAGAGTTTTCTAGAGGGCTGAACTCATTTGTGCATTCAAAAATACATTAACTTGTTCCAATTTTTAGGATTCAAAAAAATAAAATGACACAAATTTGCAAAATAATTTGAAACTAGTTCCTCAAGTTTTTAGTTATACATTAATTTGTATGTTTTTTTTTTCATAGAGATTTGTTTTTATAGAGATTTGTTAGTAGTTAGTAAAACTCCTCCAAACCCATCTCATTATAATTTATGGATACTTTATAATCCTATATTTATATTAAGTCTAGATTTATCAAGCATCAAGATGAGGGATCAAATCTTTTGATGTACAATTGTTTTTATCATTTATATCATGTGTACATATAAGTCTATTCTTAGAATTTTGTTTATGTTTGTATTTATATTTAGCTAACATATAGTATTACTATCATCATTATAAGTATTATATTTTTTTCAAGCATTGTCCATGTGACAACATCACCTTGCTACCCTCATGCAATTAGGTAGTTGGCTACATGTCTTTTGAATGCTTTCTTTCATGGGGCCCACAATTAGTTATGTTTCACTTTCATTGAGAAACCCATCCTCAATATTATCAAGGCCTTGCTTTTGGGGAAAAAATATGCACCCCGAAGCACAACATTTAATGTTGTATATGCTAGGATATATTCCATCCAATTGAATGGTGCTTCACATTGGAAAACACATAACCCAACATATACAATATTAAATGCTTTGTTGTAGGGTGCATATTGTTTTCTCTACTTAAAAAATGAACCAACCTTTTATTTCTTATACCTTTTTTTGTATTCCATTGATGGTGAGGTTTGTCACATCGAGGGAATGTGTCAATCATTTTCGACGTGCTTGGGAATAACTGAGCAGTATGTTCGCATGGTGTGGTTATGATTAATGTGCAATGAATGAACCACCATGATCCCTAGGTCCCAGCATCCTAGTGTTGAGGAGGGGCCCATAGGATTTGGTTACTTGATGTGATGGGGGCCAAACCCCACACAAGGTAATTGGCCCACTCCTTGTGGGAAAACTAAATCAACTTTGACAACAATATCAATTACCCCCATTTTAGTGTCATCATTGTTAGATAAGTGCATTGTTAATCTAAATTAGATTGATATGTAGTTTCTAGATCTAGATATTTGTTGATTATCTTGAAATCCTACATATTCTTGTAAATATAGATTGGTTGATTTGTTTATCCACAACCTCTGTGTCTACTTAATCCTTGTTTTGGTATCAAAGTCTGCTTGGGAAAGTGAGGATTTGGAAATGCGAGAAGAATATACACACCAAACTGATTGGAAAGCACCCCTAGGAAGTGCCATAAAGTGGTCTTCTGATAGTTTCCTAGAATCTTGAAGTGACAGGTTCATGCCCAAGACCTTGCAAATGTGCAAGGCTCATAATAGGAACCTATCTCTTCAGGATTTTGAGCAAGTCTTTATGGGACTTCCCAAGGGTGATTAGTGGTCCCCTACACAACATAGAAATCGATGTGATGAGCGAAGAGAGCCACTCTCATTCCTACCAAAGAATAGAAGGTTCAACTACAAAGAAGGGAGCTACTAGTTAAAGAGAGGCAACTGTAGTCTATAAGTTTGCTAGTAGATACATAAGGGTCAAGGAGATGTCAATAGAAGGAGTGAAACCTATTCCTAGTAGCCATTGTTTGAAGAGATTAGAGTGTATCCACCATGGTGGTCACCCATGAAGAAGAGTGAAGCTATAGATACCAATTGATAAGAGGGAGAGATGCCAACATGAGACATTCCACATCATTATGTGTAAGATGTAAATAAAGTCAATTCCATTTTTTATGTAATCGTTTGTTTTGATGGTTTGTGATCAGTTAATATATATTGTTATTAGTTGAACAAGAGGATTGTTGTTGATTTTAACCATCCTATATCCATCTTAACCCTAGATATATTAAGCATTGAGAGGGATCCGGTCCCTTGAGGTGAAAACCTTTTTTCGAGTGCAAAAATTGAGGAAAGGTTTGCACCTTGAGGGATTTGATCAATCTTGATGCTTGATAGATTTGGTGTTAAGACATATCTACAATAGATCTAGTCATGGGTGTCACATCAAAATTTAGATGATCATAATTATGTATATGTATATGTTTTAAATGAATTTGTTCCTTTAAAATTTATTAAGTATCATTTATAATATAGAGGGTACTATCAAGAATACCACTTCAAAAGTTACATGAAGAATAAGGTGAATAGTAATAAAGAAACAATGTTCAATTATGAAGAAGGTGAACAATAAGAATGTAATAAAATGAATATAATAAATAATGTAGATTATTGTACACTAATCAACACCAACATGTCTTCTTCAACTTTCTTTTATCCACACCTACTAGCTTTCCCATATTTTCATATTTATCATATGTCAAAGGAAGTTGATTTTGAAGGCCATTCAATCCTTTAACTAGAGATATTGCACTGTAAGTAATCATTGCCTCTTTTTCTTTCAAATATTAGTAGCTTCTTTCTCGAACCTCATATTTTCCTCATAATTCTATTTACATTCTTTTGCATGTTATTGGTTTTAATGCATTGTATATATCATTACAATTAGTTTTCTTTGTATTGTTCTTTAATTCAACGCACTGAATCATTTTGCGGTGTAAATAAATACACCCTATTTTCTTGTGTTATATGATCATTGAAATTCATGGATCTACTTTATTTATATTACATATTTAACACATAGAATTTATTGTGTCGTTGCTAAAATCAATGCAATATTAGAACAATGTCCTCTTTTTCTTAATGAAGAGTCCATTCTTAAAGCTGAATTGATATATTTTAATCTACATTTTTTTACAAATAGAAGTACCATTACCACTATTTTTTTTCCTTTGCTTATTTCATAGTAATTAGGTTATCTTTTGAATAAATGAATGCAAATCCTGCATGGAATAGAAGACTATCTTTCCCTAATATGAAATGATTTTTTTTCAATATTTTTTATCCATTTCAATTATATGACTCACTCCACTGAACCAATAGAACTCTAATTGAAATTTCCAATGCATTTGGAGTTCTATAATTACAATTTTGTATGGAATAATCATAATTCTCAAGGTGTCTATGTTTAAGAATTACAATTCTCAATAATCTAAAATTTGAATAGTTACAATTCCCAATGCAAGTTTAAGGGGTTAGATTAGAATTTTAATTCAACTGATAATATCATTTTATACCAACGTAGTTAACTTTGTTGGATGATTGATCTATAAACCATCGTGGATATTCTATTGGGACAATTTGTCATAATAGATCGTATAATCTTTTGAAACTCTTATTGTGTAGTGTTTTGGTTGAGATTTAGATTTAATATTATTAACTTGATGCATGAAATAATAAAACAAATCGAAATGAAAATGAAAAAAGATAATAATATTACACACCAAACACACAATGAACACAAGATGTACCCTTCAAAAACTCAATATGAGGAAAACCCAACTAGAAAGTCAGGCCTATGCTCTGCTCTTTTCTCCTAAGTTACAAAATGCAAATACAAATAAAGGGGAACTCACTATGAAGTTTCTTTGGACAATGTGGCTAGTATGGATACGGCATGATATTCTACTTCCTCTTTTATACTTCAATATCGCACTCCTAAATGATCTACTCAACTATGAAACAATAAACAATACCATAAAAATAGAACCCCTTCCTATCCTAGCAGCCTAGTGTTCAACATGGATCAATATCCATCTAGGGTTAGATTTATGGATTTTGCATGCCTTAAAACCTATTAATGTTAGGGTTTTGGACCCTCTAGAATATTCCTAAAATTCCACACATGACTAGCTCCACATATGTGAGTAATGTGAGTTGGTGTGGCATCCACTCAATATCATGGTCGTCAATAAGATAGGTCAACTTGCAACAGATATGTATGCATGGTCATTGAAGCTATCCAAAAATAACATGAAGATGTTGTTGATAAGATATTTTTGTAATCAAAACAGTCGAATTTTAGTGGATTTTATCATTTTCTCAAGTTTTTGTTTGCTGCTAATATTACTGTATTACCATTTATTGAGCTAAAAATTGGATGATTTGTGTTCATTAAAATGATTTTTATGAACTAGAAACTCTAATTATTTAAAATTAAAAAATAACAATATGAAACCCCCATGTGTGTATGTGTGTGTGTGTGTGCGCACGCATGCACCACACCCCCCCCCCCCACACACACATGCATGTGTATTGAAGAAAATCACTAAGTATACAATTAATACCTAACATCACTACATTCCTAATTCTACTTGATCACTTGGCACCATTACTTCACCATTTACATTCACATAATGATTTTCTTAATCCGGTGCGATAATTACAATAGGTACATTTTCAAAAACCCTTTATCCCTTGGGTGTATTGGGAATATAAACCACCATTTTTTGTTATAAATATCAAGATGGAAGAATACTTGTTGATAGTGTTTTGGATACACAAGTGGTTCTGCCTAAGATGCTAACATTTATCTACCTATGTCAATAGAATATAATTCACTAACTAGGTCATGTATAACAAATATCTTAGAAAAAATATCCAACCATTTTCATGTAAAATTCCCACATCTAAAGGAGCTACAGTCCAATTAAATTATCTCATGAAAGGTGCTAACATAATCAAGTTTTCCTTCTGTTGGTTTTGTATCTCTTGAACATGCATGAGTTGTTTGAACAAATTCAAGGGACTCTCCACAACCATATGTTTTTTTTCCACGGTCAGTAGTCTACACTCTAAAATGATGACCATTTTCCCACATCACAGGATATGTTCATACCTTTATGCATAGACAATTTTCCATATTAAAATGAATACTTGTTCTTAAAATTGTAATAGTACATATGCTTAATTTCAATTTTTGTAGTTAATCTCATGATTCATCACATGCCATATTTTCACATTCATTTCATGTGTTCAATACATCAGTTCACTTTCCTTGTTGGAGAGTGCCAATCTAGAATATTTTTCCTTCACGCAACATGTGTTAATACACTCTGCAAGCCATTGCTTAGGTTATTCTTCAAGGAGTGGAATATGAGGGTTTGATCTTCTAAACAATTGTATGTCTTCCCAACATTTTTCATGCATCCCATCGTACATTGCAACCCATTTCGTAATAGTCTACATATCGAAAAAAAATGAAATTACTCCTTTTATCCCATCCATCATCATCTGCAATGTCAATGAGCACTTAATATTATTCATTTTTTACATTGAAAATAATATTGATTAAAAAATATAATTAGAATCGTATATGTGTAAAATAAGTAGATTTCCTATGATAACCCATGTTTCTCCATTTGTTTTAGGTTTCTCATCTTCTAATCGTTCTTCATCATGATTTCCATCCCGCATGATTAGAACATGCATACCAATTTGTTTCATGTCCTTAGACATAAAAAATTAAGATTCAATCATAATGTACCTTTTGGTCATGCACCTTTATGATGTGTTTGATTCCTTACAAACCTCTTAAGTGTTTTTATGTACCTTTCTAGGACGAAAATCCATATACAATTCACCACACTAGCTAATTGAATTCCTTCCACCAAATGTACAAAAACATGGACTTGAGTATCAATAAAACTAGTAAAAGATGTTTCTCAAAAATATAAAAAATAATATTATTTCATTGTGTCATATTAGTAATATGTACCTTTAACAAATTATGGTGATCATGTGTCTTGATAACCACCAACTAATTATTACTAGTGAATTATTTTCACAATGAATAATTATATTATAATGGTGTTCAATTGTATGAATCACCTTCTTTACAAGATCTATGTCATATTTAGACAATATCCATGATGTAATAGAATAATGTTTTTGACCATCTACATTTGTTGTTGTTTTTTTCTCATAGATATTTCTTTGTCTTTGACATGACCAACTATCTTCTACACATGTTTATATCTTTATCAATGAAATACACATGTTTTCAAAGAGAACCTACACATTCTTGAAAATGTTCATTGGATCCAATAAATATGCCACTTTAAATTATTTCTAATACGAGAGATCATGTAATTTGAAAGTCTTGTTCGTATCTTTTGGCATGCAATCCATAGGAATTTTTTAGTCATCTAGATTGTTGTCAATATTAGATAATTCTCCATTGAACATATCCTCCTAGTTTTATTCAATGTGATATTCAATCTTATTTAACTAATCTTCTAGCATAATGTTATGAGGAGAGGGTCTTATTTCAATCTATTCTTTAAAATCTCTCTTCATTTGCTGGAAATAATGGTCTAGTTGCACAAACAACCTATGTCTTCCATAAACACAATTTATATGAAAATTTATAGAATACATAGAATAAATGTCCTTGCCATAACATGGACAACTGAACAATCCTTTTGTCCTTACAAAATGCATTACTTGTTGATGAATCTCAATGACTAATTAGTAAAATGATTTAAACTATTCAAAAAAAAATTTCATACTTAAGCATACTTTGGGCCTTGGAAAGTAATGGATTGTGAAACAAATCACAATGTACATTTTAAATTACCTTTTAGATATACGTCATGAAATATCATATATATAATTTCATTCCATAGGAAAAAAAATTCACGTATATCAATAGATCTATTATGATCCAATGCCTTAAAAATGATAAAAAGTTAATGACTATAGTCCACTTCAAGGGGGAGACCTCCTTTTATAATATATTCAATTCAAAAGACAATATGAGAAGAGATATGATGATCTTAAGCCTCTCTCTCTCTCTCTCTCTCTCTCTCTCTCTCTCTATATATATATATATATATATATATATATATATATATATATATGAGACAAAGGATAATATTATAATGACAGGGCATAATGAATGGTTCTAGACTACATACAAATATAACAATAGATATGTAATAATTCAATATCTAAGAATTAATAAGGGGTTTTATACTTAACACGAGGATTTGTCTAGGGCTTAACATTCCCCTCCCCTTCAAACAAGTGTTTTCCTCAACACTTGATTAACTATGGGTGTTTCTGCATAAAGAAGTCATATTTCCATGTCGCCTCTTCCATTAGTAGGTTCTTCCATTTGACGAGGTAATTAGTAATTACTCAATTTCTTAGTTGCTTAATCCTTGTTTCTGGTTCTAGTATGATTTTCCCTTCTTCATTAATCTCTAGTAAAATAGTTTGGACTGGGATCTTGTTGCCAATTTTCCTTTATAAGAAAGAAATATGGAAGACTGGATGTACCCATGAAGATGGGGGAAACTCCAATTTGTAATCCATACATCCAATACTTTGCAAAACCTTATAGGGGTCATAATATTTGGCTACTAATTTATTGTCCTTTTTTTTTCTTGAGGGAAATATATTTATATGGTTGTACCCTCATAAATACCTAATCCCCCACTTCAAATAACATTTCACTACGATGTTGATCTTCTTGTTGTTTCATCCTATTTTGTGTCATAACCAAGTTTTCCTTAAATAGTTTGAGAACCTCTTGTTGGTGCCCTATGTTCTCCTCCACTTCTTGAACCTTTCGAGTCCCTTTAAAGGGTGATGTGGTGGATGGAGCATCATATCCATAAAGTGCGAAAAATGGGGACATTTTTTTATGGAGTATGGAAGGATGTGTTGTACCACCATTCTGCCAAGGGAAACCACTTGACCCATTGTGTTTGTTTATCAGATGTAAAGAAATGAAGATATCCTTCTAGACATTTATTCACAATCTCAATTTTCATATTGGATCAAGGATGGTAAAATGAGTTGTGAGACAATTGAGTACCCAAACAAGAAAATAATTCAGTCTAAAAATTTTCTATGAAAATTGGATCTTTGTCACTTACAATAGTATTAGGGACTCCATGTAGCTCTTGAACTATTTCTGTGAATGTTTTAATTACTGTAATTTTTTTAAAAGGATGAGAAAGAGAGTGAAAATGGACATACTTTTCTATTCAATCCACTACTACCATTATGCCAATTTTTCCTTTAGATTTGGGTAAACCTATAATACAATCTATTGAAAATTATTCGCAACATTGAGTTGGTATAGATAATGGTTGTAGGAGACTTGACATATTGATTGTCTCTCCCTTATTCTATTGGAAGACCACACATTCAGAAACAAAATTTTGAACATTAGTTTTAAGAACTTCCCAGAAACAATCCTTCTTGATCCTATGGTATGTTTTCAAGAATCTTGAATGTCCTCCTATAGGAGAAGTGTGATATTCCATAAGGACCTTCTATTTGATTTGGTAATTCTTACATAAATATAGAAGATAATGATACCATAGAAAATCATTCTTCCATACAAATTTATCTAATGAAATAGGGTCCGATTGTATTTGTTGAATGTTCTTGCATACTTCTTGATATTGTTTTCATTTTATCCTTACTTCTTCCACCCAATCAGATTGCAGAATAGAAATAACACACAATGAACCTATTGTTTCTTCTTCTTTCCTTGAAATTGCACTTACCACAAAGTTGCATTTTCCTTTTTTGTAAACAATTTCAAAGTCACAAACTAGCATATTTGTAACCCATTTTTGTTTCTCTTTCGAAGATAATCGCTGCTCCAAGAAGTACTTCAAATTTTCATGATATGTTTTTACTTTGAAGTGTCTTCCTATTAGGTAAAGGCACCATTTCTTAACTGTGTGTAGGATGACCAACATTTATTTTTCATAAATGGGGTTGAGTAAGTTTTTTCCTTTAAGTTTCCTTCTTTCAAAGGCATGGGGCTTTCCTTCTTGCATTAAAACTACACCAATGCCATGGCTTGAGGCATCACAATCTACACTAAATGTTCTTGTGAAGTCTGATGTGGATGAGATAGGAGTTGTACACATAGCCTCCTTAAGTTTTTCAAAAGCTTTGGTTACTTCTTTAATCCAAAAAAATACTTCCTTATTTAATAATGTTGTTAGAGGTGCTTCTATTTGACCATATTTCTTGAAAAACTTGCCGTAATAGACTGTCAAGCCTAAGAATCATCTAAGTTTATTCAAGGTTTTGGGAATTGGCCATTCTATCATAGCCAGGGTCCACTTTTACGCCTTCATGAGATATGATATGATCCGAATATTCCACTTCTTGAACCCCAAAGGCACACTTGGAAGGATTTGCATAAGGTTGCTTCTCTTCCAATAGTTGTAATACTTTGTCAACATGTTGTACATGCTCTTCCAAATATTTGTTGTAGATTTGTATGTCATCAAAAAATACTAACACAAGCTTTCTAAGGAAGGGTTTGAAAATATAATTCATCAAGATTTGAAATGTTGAAGGTGCATTAGTAAGTCCAAATGGCATAACCAAAAACTCATAATGACCCTCATGTGTTATAAAATTTGTTTTGGGAATGTCTTCTTACCTCATTTGGATTTGATGATATCTCGAACAAAGATCCAACTTAGTAAAGAAAATTTATCCAAGCAATTCATCTAATAATTCATCAATGACAGGAATATGAAACTTAATTTTCATAGTCATTTTATTGAGCTATCTATAATATGGACACATATTCCATGAACCATCATTTTTCATAACCATCACCACTGGTGAAGAGAAATTACTTTGTCTAGGTTGAATGCTTATATCCTATAACATTTCTTAGATCATACGCTCAATCTCACTCTTCTGTGCATATGAATGCCTGCAAGGCCTGAAGTTAGGTGGTACAATTCATGGTAATAAATGAATAACATGGTCATGATCTCGAGAAGGTGGAATACCCTTAATAATTTGTCCAAATACCTTGGAATGATTGTTGATAACTACTTGGATATCCAATGGAGCATATGATATAGATGTTTGATCATATAGTGAGAACAATTGTGCAATTACACCATGGTGTCCCTTTTTGAGTATTTTTGTCATGTTATTAGAGCTTACAACCTTAGAGGGTTTCCCTTGGATAAATCTAAGCTCATTTTTCTTTCCTTCTGAGGAAAATCTCATGAAAAGATATTGAAAATTAAGGGCCATTGTTCTCAATGATTGTAACCATTGGACCCCTAATACAACATCAACACCACCCATTTGGATGGAAATAATGGGACTATCCAATAAATACTCCCCCATATTGAGATTAATATTATGGTACTTCTTAGAACAATTTATGATACCTCCATCTGCAATCATTACTTGAAAATCTGGTGCTGGAAATATAAAGCAATTGAGATCTTTTGCTAATTTGTAACTGATGAAGTTATGGGTACTACCAAAATCAATCAACATCGTTACCCTTTTCTTTTTGATGTATCCTTGTAACTTGAGGGTTTATCGAGTACTGATGTCATCCAATGCATGACAAGATATACTTGGAGAAGTATATTCTAGATCTATATATTATGATGGTTCCAATTCTTGAACTTCTTCCTCTTCATAGTCTATGTAGAATAATTTCTTCTCACTGCATTTATGCCCTTACTATACTTGTTGTCACAATTGAAACATAGTCCCTTTGATCCTCTTTCATCCATTTGTTTAGGTGTCAACCTTGTTGGTTGAGTGAGGTTAGGAGAGGGAACATGGTACTCTCTATAGTTGTTAGTGGTCACTCTTCTAGTAGGCATATTTTTGTTTTCAACTTTCCTTTCCATACTGAAAGCTTTCTCTAGTGATTTAGGTACTTTATATTATTAACTTGATACATGAAATGATTAAACAAATTGAAATGAAAATTAAAAAATATAAGCAAATGACACACCAAACACACAATGAACACAAGATGTACCCTTTGGAAACTCAATATGAGAAAAACCCAACTAGAAAGTCAGGCCTATGCTCTGCTCTTTTCTCCTAAGTTACGAAATGCAAATAAAAATAAAAGGGCACTCACTATGAAGTTTCCCTAGACAATGTGGCTAGTATGGATATGACATGATCTTCTACTTCCTATTTTCTACTTCAATATCTCACTCCTAAATGATTTACTCAACTATGAAACAATAAACAATACCATCAAAATAGAACCCCTTCCTATCCTAGTAGTCTAGTATTCAACATGGATCAATACCCATCTAGGGTTAGATTTGAGGATTTTGCATTCCTCAAACCCTATTAATGTTAGGGTTTTGGAACCTCTATAATCTTCTTGAAATTCCACACATGAATAACTCCACATATGTGAGTAATGTGAGTTGGTGTGGCATCCACTCAATATCATGGTCGTCAATAAGATATGTCAACTTGCAGGATATATGTATGTATGGTCATTGAAGATATCCAAAAATAACATGAAGATGTTGTTGATAAGATATTTATGTAATCAAAACAATGGAATTTTAGTGGATTTTATCATTTTCCCATGTTTTTGTTTGGTTCTAATATTTTTGTACTACCATTTATTGAGCTAAAAATTGGATGATTTGTGTTCATTAAAATATTGTTTATGAACTGGAAACTCTGATTATTTAAAATTGAAAAAATAAAAATATGAAACCCCCATGTGTGTGTGTGTGTGTGTGTGTGTGTGTGTGTGCGGGTGTGCATGTGCGTGCGTGCACCTGTGCACACACACACACACATGCATGCGTATTGAAGAAAATTAGTAAGTATACAATTAATACTTGGCATAATCTCCTAATTCTACTAGATCACTTGGTACAATTACTTCACCATTTACATTTACATAATGCTTTTCTTAACCCAGTGTAATAATTACAATAGGTGCATTCTCAAAAACCCTTTATCCCTTGGGTGTATTGGGAATACAAACCACAATTTTTTGTTAGAAATATCAAGGTGGAATAAAGATTGTTGATAGTGTTTTGGATGCACAAGTGGTTTGGCCTAAGATGCTAACATTTCTCTACATATGTCATTAGAATATAATTCACTAACTAGGTCATGCATAACAAATATCTTAAAAAAAATATCAAACCATTTTCAAATAAAATTCCCACATATAAAGGAGCTATAGTCCAACCCAATTATCTCCTTAAAGGTTCCAACGTAATTAAGTTTTCCTTCTATTGGGTTTGCATCTCTTGAACATGCATGATTTGTTTGAAAAAATTCAAGGGACACTGCACAATCACATGTTTTTTTCCACGATCAGTAGTCCACACTCTAAAATGATGACCATTTTCCCACATCATAGGATATGTTCATACCTTCATGAATAGACAAATTTCCATAATAAAATAAATAATTATTATTAAAATTGTAATAATACATTTGTTTAATTTCAATTTTTGTAGTTAATCTCGTGATTCATCACATAACATATTTTCACATTCATTTCATGTATTCAATGCATCAGTTCACTTTCCTTGTTGGCGAGTGCCAATCTAGAATATTTTTCCTTCACCTAGCATGTGTTAATACACTCTACAAGCCATTGCTTAGGTTATTCTTCAAGGAGTGGAATATGAGGGTTTGGCATTCTAAAAAGTTGTATGTCTTCCAAACATTTTTCATGCATCCCATCATACATTGCAATACATTTCCTAATAGTCTACATATTGAAAAAAAAATGAAATTACTCCTTTTATCCCATCCATCATCATCTGTAATGTCAATGAGCACTTAATATTATTCATTTTTTACATTGAAAATAGTATTAATTAGAAAATATAATTAGAACCATATATGTGTCAAATAAGTAGATTATATATGATAATCCATATTTCTCCATTTGTTTTAGGTTTCTCATCTTCTAATCGTTCTTCATCATGATTTCAATCCCACATGATTAGAACCTGCATATCAATTTGTTCCATGTCCTTAGACATAAAAAAAAAATATGATTCAGTCATAATGTAGTTTTTGGTCATGCACCTTTACGATGTGCTCGATTCCTTACAAACCTTTGAAGTGTTTTTATGTACCTCTCTAGGAAGAAAATTCATATACAATTCACGACACTAGCTAATTGAATGACTTCCACCAAATGTACAAAAAAATGGACTTGAGTATCAATAAAACTAGTAATAAAATGTTTCTCAAAATATATATAAAAATAATACTATTTCATTGTTTCATATAGGATGCTCGTGACACATATCTCTTTGGATGTGATCCACCTAAATTCAATATGACCTTGGTGACCTTTTAGTAATTTCATCGAAGTCATGGCTCTTGATATTTTGACATATATACTCATTGAATATAAGTTTAAGGTCTAGATCAAAATCAAATAAATAACCTTACAAAAGTAGAAAATCATCTAATGGCATGATGCAAATCTTGTGTGAGATTAGTGCATCCATGTATAGATACTAGATTAATATATTGAACATGTGCTTCCTCAAATTGATTAATTGAACATGTGCTTCCTCATATTGATTAGATTATGGAAATAATATTATAAGGCTTGGTGTTAAACTAAGGATTTTTGACTAATTTATATCACACCAAAATTAGTAATATGTACCTTTAACAAGTTATGATGATCATGTGTCTCGATAACCACCAACTAATTATTGTTGGATTACTGAGAGGGGGGGGTGAATCAGTAATAGAGCAATGTAATCCCTTTTAACCATATAATCCAAGTGCTATATCAATGAAGCATTATTATCCAATAACTGCAGAGTAAATAAGCAATGAACAAATGAACAATCATACACATACACAGTACACCAGTGTTTTACGTGGAAACCCAAATTGGGAAAAAACCACGGAATGCTTTTTCT
Organism: Picea engelmannii; assembly: GCA_009831015.1. Taxonomy (NCBI): domain Eukaryota; kingdom Viridiplantae; phylum Streptophyta; class Pinopsida; order Pinales; family Pinaceae; genus Picea; species Picea engelmannii. The sequence goes on along the minus strand of ML803860.1, from coordinate 286,546 downwards.
TATATGTCTTGAAGAATTACATTCATTGGAAGCACCAACTTCCTTTGTTTTCTAGCTGCAACTGGAAGGAGGCTCCAACCCTCTAGTTTCTCAGGCTACAACCTGAGGGAAGCTCCAACTCCCCAATTATCTGGCTACAACCAGAAGGAGGCTACAACACCCTAGTTTCTCAGGCTACAACCTGAGGGAAGCTCCAACTCCCCAATTCTCTGGCTACAACCAGAAGGAGGCTACAACCCCCAAAGTTCTCCGGCTACAACCGGAAGGTGGCTGCAACACCCTAGTTTCTCAGGCTACAACCTGAGGGAAGCTCCAACTCCCCAATTCTCTGGCTACAACCAGAAGGAGGATACAACCCCCAAACTTCTCCGGCTACAACCGGAAGGTGGCTACAACCACCTGTCCTTGCCCCGTCCTACCACCCTGAAGTAGAAGTAGAATGATGAACCACTGTCACACTATCACTGTGAGATATATCGCTGTAAACCTGTACCAATAAATCTGAACCATGCATCAACCATG
>ML803860.1:258297-270741 GCA_009831015.1 Picea engelmannii | reverse complement strand
TTTCATCATGCTATTAAATTTATCATTGAGAAATGTAGAATAATTGTGTAAATGAAAATGGAATTATGCTAAAACGAAGTTGTTATTGTGTATGTGTTTGAATAAATTGTTAATTGCTTAGCATCCTGTGGATGGGTGCTACAGCACTAGCATATAGAACATGGGACATGTCCTCTTCTTCTTCTTCTTCCTGTGTCTTAGGACACTGATCTGCAGATAAATTTACACCTATAGGAATAGGAACCTTGACCAATTTAATTCCATGCATATTAAACCTCTGCAATATCGTCTCAACATATTTTCTTTGATTCAACTAGAGTTTCTTGTTTGCATGGTCTGCTTTAATCTCCATTCCCATAATGAAGTTAGCAACACCGAGATCCTTCATGTCAAATTTGGAGGATAGATGTGATTTTCCCTCCCTGATAACATCCATGTTTAAGCACAGAGGGGCTTCCGCAGTGCAACATATTAGATATCATTTTGGGGATTAACTGCATAGAGTAAGTCATTAATCTATAACCCATATCCATGAGTATTAGTTGCAACTGACCAATAATTCTCATGATTTGAATAGTCCACTTAGCACTCATTGCATCGTGTGATGCTCACAAGGGTGAAGAAGTGGGATTGAAAATAGTGAAATTAATCACATAGCATCAATCATCACTTCCGGGGCTTGCACCCGGTAACCAGGACTTCCCAGGTGGTCACCCATCCCAAGACGCCTCTGGCTCAAGCGCGCTTAACTATGGAGTTTTCCACACAATCAAGCCCACTTAGCTTGCTACCCCATTTGCAAAATCTTAGCAAGTATTGTGCCTTATGAACTATCTTGTTAGAGTTCCATTCACTCTTATTATTTAAGCATAGAGGGGCTTCCGCAGTGCAACATATTAGATATCATTTTTGGGATTAACTACGTAGAGTAAGTCATTAATCTATGACCCATATCCATGAGTATTAGTCACAACTGACCAATAATTCTCATGATTTGAATAGTCCACTTAGCACTCATTGCATTGGGTGATGCTCATAGGGGTGAAGAAGTGGGATTGAAACTAGCGAAATTAATCGCATAGCATCAATCATCACTCCTGGGCTTTGCACCTAGTAACCAGGACTTCCCGGGTGGTCACCCATCCCAAGACGCCTCTGGCTCAAGCTCACTTAACTGTGGATTTTTCCCCACATCCATGTTATTTCCTACCAGCAACATGTCATCAACATACAACACTACATAAATGTAGTGATTACCAACTTGCTTGGAATATACATATTGATCTTCCCTGCTTCTCACAAATCCCAATCCAAGGATGTATTTCTAGCAGGAAAATCCCCCTATAACTATACTAGGGTTCTAAGTATATGCAGAGCTATGAAATCCCTTAAAGGAAAATCTAATTCCTACACTATCCAAAACATTCCACACAAATGAACAAAAAGTGATAGAAGAGTAAGTGAGAAGCAATACCTTTGGTCCAAAAATTCAGTGCTAACCTCCTCGAGCTTTGTTGCTTCCTTGGATGTTGGTCTCCTCCCAAAGATGACTTTCATCAATGCTTAGGAAAACAAGTCTAAAAATATTCTATTTCTATTCATCAATTATGGTTAGATATAACTCATTATGCATAAACCAAATAAAAGACATAAATATATCATTTGGGATAGGGAAACATATTTTTATTCAATATTCAAATATTTGTAATTACAACCTTTGTAGGTTGATGCTTCGCCAACCTGTTCCAAGCTCCTCTTGACAATGCTCCAAGTGCACCTTCCAAATGACTCCTCTCACAATCAGCTGATCACTTCAAGGGAAGGGAAGGGATTGTATGGGAGAAAAGGCTAGAGAGGGAATGTTGAGGCAAGAACTCAAAAAAGGTTGCAAATACTTGGGCAAGGAAGGAAAGAGATTTGGGAAGAGTTTCACCATTCTAATGCTTGATGTTGGAATGAGACCCCAAAACCTCCTTTTATATGAAAAAAGGAAAGTTATTTAGTTTGGGGACGGGCTACAACAGGTGAATTGGTTGGGAAACCTCCAATACCCTGTAAACTCCACCGAATTCCTTACAACTTTTATATTTTTTGCAACTTTTGGAGGTAAAAGCAGGTTGTTTAATGTGCATCTAGCATATGTACGTAGGTTTTATAACATGAAACATGCGTATGTACGTGGGCAGTAGTGAAGTAGGGCATGTACATGCTCCAAAAATTAGTTTTTTAAATAGAGTTTCTCAGCAGTAAAATGGAAAATTATGCAAGTAGGAAGGCCAATGCCATGTATGCATAGGTAGGGAATTTTAGGGTTATAACAGATGCCCCCTAATGTATGAGGTCAGAAGAGAAATTGATGGTCAAAATATATTACAAATCTTTACCAATGAGAATGCAGGAAGTCGAGTGAGCCTGAGACCAGAGTTCGCGAGGTGCCATCTGCAAAACAACAATTATCTCTCCAAGGCAGGCATACCCATGCTCGGGATGAACTAAATCATGGCTTCCAATCAAGTACACTGCAGATCCATGTCATATAAATGTATAAAGTGTATCTGTGAGAAATACACAACAGATCTACATCTCAAAATCAATCGAAGATATACAAGTACATTTTGCATCTTCAAGAAGCTAGTGATGTCTGTGGCTGGAGATGAAAAATTCATAGCTCGAGAAAAAACTTCAAGATCTTCAAAAATCAGGTAGGAGTACAATGGGAGTGTAAGACTCACTACTCTAAGGTCTTCGACAAGTCATCGAGAAAATACTGGAAGATCTCGATGATCAGGCATAGAACTTCATTGATTTTGAATCTGGGCTTGACTGGACTCTTGGGATGGCTAGCTCATGAAAGTCAAGAGACAAACTGCATAAAGTCTGACTCAATTTGGATAAAACTTCCCTTGGACAAAATAACGAAAGATGATCAGACTCAGACAACATAATATTGGCATAAGTCTGTGATGCAGGAGGTACCAGAAACTCTCCATATGTTTGGAAGAGTAACCAAATGGAGGAGGACACAAATCTATGTATCAAAAACAACTTCCTAAGGTCATACTAGATCCCAATGATTGATGAACAAATGGAACGATGTGATTTTTCCAAGGGGGACTATCTTTGCTGCCAAAAAAAAATGTATATTTCTTGTCCCCTCTTTTTGGAATATTTGATTTTTTTTTTTATCATTTTCAACTTTTAAACAATCTTGAAAAATAATAAAAGAATGCTACATTACAAAGGAGGAATGAGTGTCACAAGCAAGAAAACTGGTTCCAAGCACATGGAACATACTAATGCTCAAGGAAAGGAGACATGTGCAGGAAAAAGACACTCAGGAAAAATTCCTTCATGGGTCAAGGTGTCATATCGCAGAGGAAAAAAGTGTTGCAAGGCTTCCGTATAAGGAATTATTTAAAGGTTCAGTTGAGAGAAACATGGAGCCGACATTAGGACAAATACACAAAGATGAGACCCACAACATGATTAAGCATGATGCAACAAGACTCCTTCCCTATAAATTTTACAAGCCCAGAGAAGGTAAGCTCGATGGTTTTTTCACGTTTAGACAATAAGAAAACATGTAGAAACAAGACTCAAGGGAGTACCTTTTTCGCAATTAGTCCAATCGACTTGAAAAGAGGTAAACTTGCACCGAAATGACGTCTTTTCAAAATTGTTTTAACGAGTGTGACAAAGAAAGATTACTCGGCTATCTTTTCAATTTTAAGGAGTCTGAAAAGAGCTTAACTATGGATTCACTGCCTTTTTCTAAGTTTAGTCTCATTAGCCCAAAAAAGTATAAAATATCACTGAGGAGAACTGTCTTGACGAGACGAATCTCCCGAGGTGTACCTTTTTCCGCAATAATCTACTGGCTAGAAAATGTTAGGATATTTAGATTCTTAGGAGTTAGTTAAGATCTACTTGGTCTAATTTTTCGTTAGGTAAAAGTGTGTTTCTTTAGTATGCATTAATATGCATTTGTAGTTAGTAAATCTGACGGTCACGATATGTTCCCGACATAGAGTGATCCGAAGGTTCATACTCTCCTCGATCTTAACAACGATTGATCTGTGGCTTAACAACCAATTGGTCTGTGATCTCTATTTAAAGAGCATGGAGGGTCATTTTCTAATGATCAATTGTGAGAAACTCTATTGTAAAATCTCTCTGTAATCTTTTTCTTTTGCATTAATAAACTGCTCCAAGTGGCCGCGTTGGCTAGGGCCGTGGATGTTTCCCCGTAGGGGTTTTACCATGTGAAAACATCGGTGTGTTGATCTTTGATCTGGTTATGTGAGTGGTTACTGAAGGTGTTCTTCCTTTGTTGGAATACCTGTGTTGTCGTACATGGTATCAGAGCCTATTTGAAGACCCGCTCCTGTTGTAGATCGAGATCATGAAGCCGAGTTGCCTCATCTCCATTTTCAGTCATTTCCGTACATTTTTGGGCTGAGAGGACTATTCCATTGCGTCCAGAGCACTCATTGCATTTATGAACACTTTTATTTTCACTCGAAAAGGTTTTCGTTTGCCCAAGATACGACCATTACAGTCAGATCTATAGGTATAAAGCTTGAATACGCATTTTTTAAATTTTTGCAGAGTAGTATTTTGGTTTTATTTCGGTTTTGTATTATTTATTTTCAGGTTGCTACTCTTTTAGATATACGTATTCTCTTTTCCCCGTGCCCTGTGCGATCTTGGAAAATCTGAAATAGATAGGAAAATGTGCATCTTCCAGGTAAGCTAACTAAGATCTAACCCTTGTTGTCATTGAGAAGAGAATTTTTTTTCTTGTGCGAAAATAGTTTTTTTTTTAGCACGCTCTCCAAGGTCGTCTTCCACAACAACAAAAACACCCCCAATCCTCCTTCTAAACATTACAATATGTTTTTCTAGACCATTTGGTTAAAAGTTTCCTTATTAAGTAAGAGGTCTTGAGTTCAAGTCTCTCTTTTGTTACATTTTTTGAAAAAGGTCATGCTAAAATTGTAAAGTGTATTTCACTTCAAGTATAAAAGTGAATCACTATAAGTAGATTTAATATTTTATTTTAGAGTTATTTATTTTGCATGGATATTTTCTGTTATAAAGTAACTTCATTGTAAAAGTGATTCCCACTTCTCTTTATAAAAGTGGGTCATTTCATAAAGAAACTTACACTATCACGTGATCATTTGGTTACCGTTTATGCCTTTTTTTTAAAAGGGCATAAATCTCACATTCGAAGTCTATTTTTAGTGTCGTTTTTTTTTTTAAACCGCATAACTTTTCGAGCTCTTTCCATCCAGATCATCAGTTTCAGTTTTTAAATCCATATTATCTGCATATTTAATATGGCTTCTACAAGTAATGTTTTGCTTACTAGCACCAACTACTTCCAATGGAAATCTCATATGGAAGATTTATTAAGAAGTAAAGTCTTGCACCAGATTACCTTGGGAAAGGAAAAAGAACCCACTGATGATGATAAGAAAGCCAAATGGGATAATAGGAGTGACGAAGCACGTGGACTAATCGGAATGTCCATCTCTCCTGATTTAAGGTTCCACCTTAAAGAAATTGATGACCCCGAAGAAGCTTGGAAAAAGATTGAATCTGTGTTTGGTAAACTCAATATCGACCACAACAGTTAGAAAATCAAGTACTGACCTTGAGTCCAAGTGATTTTTCTTTCCTTGGAGACTATCTATCTAAGTTTAAAACACTCAGAATTTTATGTGAAGAATGTAAGATAACAACGGAGGAAGAGAGTTACATCTATCTTATTCTTTCTAAGCTAGGTAGTGCATATTTTGTGTTTGTATCTAACTTTTATGCCATGAGAGAGGATCTAGGGAAAGCTTATCAAAAACCCACTCTTGAGTCCTTTTTTTCTTCTTTTATTAGAGAGGAAGATAAGCTTGTACAACTTGGAGTGATCAACACTGCAGGTACCTCCAACAAAGCCTTAGTTGCCAAACAGAAAGATAAACCCAAGTATCCCAAGAAGCAACATCCTTGCTACAAAAAAAAGCAACGTAAGGGTCCCAAACCCACTCAGACATCTTCAACTCCTAATGGTGACAAAGGAGAAAAATATAAAAATAAGAAGACTGACAGACATTGCAATTTTTGTGATAAATATGGTCATGATGAGTCTAAATGTTTCAAGAAGATGGTAGCTTTAGAAGCAACGATGAAGAAGCACAACATCAGTATTGATTCTACTTCTTCACCTTTTTTTCATGGACATCCACTTTCCTCTTATGGTTTCTCCTTCAACACAACTTCTACTTCTTCTTCTGATGAGTGGCTTATTGATTCAAGAGAATCTTATCATATGGCTAAGGATAAAGCCATATTTTCTTCTCTAAATGAATGTAACACCAAGAAAATATTTATTGGTGATGATAGATCTCTTAGTGTTGTAGGATCTGGAACAATTCAAGTAGATAATGGTCATTTCAATGATGTATTATGTGTTCCAAGTCTTTATTGTAACCTTCTATCAATATATCAAATCACTCATTCATGTGAAGGTAAAACTGTAGAGTTTTCACCTCACCAAGTTGTAATCAAGGATCTAAAAGATCCTAAGCATGTTATTGCAACTAGAATTGCCAATGATATTACTAGGTTGTACAAGTTTGACAACTTTGGGTCATCATATTTTTCATCAGATTTTTTTTCTCATAGCAATGACTTGAGAAAACTTTGGCAAGAGTTTTTTGGTCATCTAAACTATCACTCATTACAACAACTATGTAATCAACATATGGTGACTGGTCTTCCTCTTGTTTCATGAAAAGATGGTGTTTGTGTCGGTTGTGTTCTCGAAAAACATCATCGAGATAGTTTTGACAAACATCCCTCTTGGCATGCTTCGGGCCCTTTGCAACTTGTTCACAATGATTTGTGTGGTCCATTTTCTTCTCCTTATTTTTCTGGGTGCAAGTGTTTATTAACTTTCATTGATGATTTTTCCAGACGTACTTGGGTTTACTTCTTAAAACTTGAGAGCGATGTTTTTGACAAGTTTTTGGCCTACAAGGCCCTTGTAGAAAAGCAATCTACACATCAAATTCAAAAGTTAAGAACAGATAATGGAGGCAAATATGTGAACAATAATTTTACAAGTTACTGCACTACACAGGGCATCCAAATGCAACACATTGTTCCATATACACCACAACAAAATGATGTTGCTGAGAGAAAGAACCACACATTAAAAGAAATGGTTAATTGTATGATCCAATATAAGGGATTAAGTCTAAAGTATTGGGCATAAGAAATCAACTGTGCAAATTACATAGTCAATTGCACTCCCACAAAGGATCTTAAAAATTCAACACTGGAAGAAGCTTGGACTAAAATTAAACCAGATGTAAGTCACTTCCGTTTATTTGGCAGTATAACATGGGCTCACATTACTGATGAGAAAAGGAAAGCATTGCAGCCTAAAAGTGAGAAGTGTATATTTGTTGGTTATTCTGAAGATGTCAAAGGTTATAGACTTCTTCAACCACATTGTAATGAAATTATTATTAGAAGAGATGTTAAATTTGATGAAAATTTCTTGGCCTGGGAGCCTAATTCGGTGATTGTGCCTTCTTCGGCCTATGATCCATCTTCAGTGTTTGTGCATTCTTCTATTCCTACTCTGGTTTCTTCTTCAGATGATGACAATGAGGATGAAAATCCACCTCCTCCTGCTCACCTTCCTCCAACTAAGTCCTTTGAATATGAACCAGCATCGGTTCTACTGCTTCCTAGATGGGTCTGTTCAACACAAGAAGCAACTGGTGGTCTTGTCAGTGATCCTTAAGATCAGCATTGAACACGTTCATAGTTCCAACGAGCCTCTTCTCTTTTGGCTCAAGTTTCAGAGACATTTGGCAAAGCTTCAGGTCATCAAGATTGGGATACAACAATGAAAGAAGAGTATCGTTCTTTAATGGAAAACGATACTTGGGATCTTGTACCTCTTCCAAAAGAAAGAAAACTTGTCATATGTAAAGGGGTCTACAAAACTAAGTATGCATTAGATGGAAGTGTTGAAAGACACAAGGCTCGGTTAGTTGCCAAAGGATTTTCCCAAGTTGAAGGAATTGACTATAATGAAACATTTGCCTCTGTAGCCAAAATGAATTCCATATTCCTTGTTCTTTCCCTTACTGCCTCACATAAATGGGAGGTCCATCAGATGGATGTTAAATCCTCCTTCTTGCATGGTGATTTGAAAGAATAAATCTACATGGAACAACCTCCTAGCTATGTCCATAATGACTCTAGCCTTGTTTGTCGCCTTAAGAAATCTCTTTATAGTATTAAGCAAGCTCCCCGAGCTTGGTCTGCCAAAATGGACAACTTTCTTATTGACACTGGATTCTCTAGATGTCATTCTGATCCTAATGTCTATATCAAGAAAGTAGGAATCCATCTCATAATCCTCTTCCTTTATGTTGATGAAATTATCCTTACTGTTAGTGACTCAAAACTTTTAAACCATGTGAAAACTAGCTTAAGAAGAAATTTGAAATGACAGACTTTGTTTTTTTGCACTATTTCATTGGTCTCCAAGTTTTGCAAACCAATGAAGGAGTTTTTCTTTCCCAGTCTAAGTATGCTTGTGACCTTCTTCGTCACTTTCACATGGATGATTGTAAACCAGCCCCTTCTCCCTTCTAGGATGGAGTCAATCATACTGCCACCTGTACTTCTTTTGTAGTTGATGCCACCCTGTACCATCAGTTAGTTGGTAGCCTCTTATAATTGACTCATACTCGTCCTGATCTTTCCTTTGTTGTTGGTCTTGTTTCCCGGTATATGCAAACACCCCATGAAAGCCATTGGAAAGCAACTAAAAGGATACTTCACTATGTCCATGGTACAATTCAGTTCGAGATACATTATAGTTCAGGGGGGAATCCTTTATTGGTTGGTTTCACTGATTCAGATTGGGTTGGTGACCCTAATGATCGGAAGTCTACTGCAGGTTATGTTTCCAGCCTTGGTTCAAGACCTGTCACTTGGGCCTGTAAGAAACAATAGGCTATTGCACTTTCTTCAGCAGAAGTAGAGTACCGAGCAGTGGTAAATGCAAGTCAGGAAGCCTTGTGGCTTTGACAGATCCTTTCATAGTTTGGATTCGAGTAGCAACATATGACCAGCCTTTGGTGCGACAATCAGAGTGCCATCAAGCTCGCCAAAGACCCATCTCAACATCAATGCACCAAGCACATCAAGCTACACATGCACTTCATCAAAAAACTCATTCATGATCAAGTTTTTGAAGTGCTCTTTTGCCCTATAGAAGATCAAGTTGCAGACATTTTCACAAAGTCTCTTACAGAAAAGAAGTTTTCCAAACTTCGATCTATGTTAGGAGTTCATGAAGTTGTCATTAAGGTGGGATAGGCTCTAATGCATCCTTCCTTCTCCTATTGTGTCAACATTGTAAATCCTTCAATCTTATCCCATGTTGTTATTAAGGGGGGATGTTAGGATATTTAGACACTTAGGAGTTAGTTAAGATCTACTTGGTCTAATGTGTTGTTAGGTAAAAGTGTGTTTCTTAGTGTGTTTCTTTAGTATTCATTAGTATTCATTTGTAGTTAGGAAATACAGCGGTCACGATATGTTCCCGACATAGAGTGATTCAACGATTCATACTCTCCTTGATCTTAACAACCTTAACAACCGATTGGTCCATGATCTCTATTTAAAGAGAATGGAGGGTCATTTTTTGATGATCGATTGTGAGAAACTCTATTGTAAAATATCTCTGTAATATTTTTCTTTTGCATTAATAAACTGCTCCAAGTGGCCGCATTGGCTGGGGCCGTGGATGTTTCCCCATAGGGGTTTTACCATGTGAAAACATCGATGTGTTGATCTTTGATTTGGTTATGTGAGTGGTTACTGAAGGTGTTCATCCTCAGTTGGAATACATGTGTTGTCGAACAAAAAAAGGGTTAAACTCATGCCAAGTATATGTCCCTCTGGACCAATTTAATGAGTGTGAAGGAACAAGGTCACTCGACAATCATTTCATATTTAGGGAGTCTAAAAATGGCTTAACTATGGACTCTGTGGGGGTTCCTTTTTCGTAAGTAATCTCCAAGGCCCGAAAAAGTGATAAACCAAAACCAAAGAGAATGTTCTTTTTTCAAAAATTTAGTCTCTCGGGTCCAAAAAAGGGTTAAAATTACGCCTGAGAATACTCTTCTAGCGAACCGAAGTTCCTAGAGCATACCTTTATTCGTAAAATTATCCATCCAGACCAAAAAAGGGGTAAACTATTGTCGGACAAATGTGCCTTCAAATTTGAGTTTGGCGAGCATGAAGGGCAACAAGATCCCTCGAAAATATTTTCAATTTTAGAGAGTCTGAAAAGGGTTTAAAGAAGACTCCAGGGGGATACTTTTCTCAAGTAATCCATACAATATCAAAAAGAAAATACAGTCTCGTTGGATGTTTCTTTCGAAATTTAAAGTGAGCTTGAAAGACAACAAAGCATGGTCATTTAGGGAGTCCTAAGGGTGAGTCCAAGAATGATGATTAGAAATAAGAATGAGGCTTCAATATGTAATCATGATAGGACTAACAAGGGCCTCCAAGCCTATAGTCAGAACTGATAGCTTGGATGCCAAAAGGCAGCAAAGGATCTACCTAGGGCATCCATGTAGAGGTAGGCTCTACCATCTAATTAAGACACTTCTAAAGAAACAAAGAAGGTTCTGTGTCACACTTCGGTGGGGTTGATCCTATGGAAAAAAGGAAAAGACAACGAGATGCATAAAGATGGGAGTGAAAACATAACTTACATGCAAAATTTGGAAAAAACGACTTTTATCAATGGATGACATCAATGTAACTGATATCAACAAATTACCAAACCAATAACACTAGTTCACTAGAACGACTAACAGATAACTCAAAAGTGAACTCGAGTAGTCACCAAGCCAGGAAAAGTGAAAAAGGGGACCAAATTAGGGAAACACGGGCCAAAAAAATCTATAAATAAAGGTGAACAACTCATTTTTACCATTGCAAAACCCTCCTACTTGGACCAAGTAAGTATAAATTCCCTCCTCTTGCATTTCAATTATTTCCTTTGTGTTTAATTTTAGTTTGGGAGGTGAACACTCTTGTAAAAGGGTCATGTTTGTGTGTATGCGGGCTTTCGAAGGCAATCCCACATATGTACTCGGGCAGAGTAATAAAAATCTCGAGTACATACACAATTTTCTAATCTACAACTCACGTACACCTCCTATTGTATCAAAAAAAGAAAAACACAAGTATTCACCTCTCTCCAACACTTTGTATGTGAAAGGATGTATGTTCACTAGAGGGAGAGGGAGCATGAGGAGATGGATATCTTGGTCGAGGAGGACCCTATGGCTATCGCCTCACTAAAACAATGTGCCTTATGTAAATTCTTCCAGTGTCCATTCATGAGGGCACAACCGAGTTTTCTTAACACTCTTGTGGATTATTGTCGTCCTAATGCAGAATCTTTCATGCTGGAGGGTCAATCACTAACCTCGACTACAAAGGATATTTACTTTCTCCAGAAGAGGGGAACCGGTCAACTTGAGGACCTTTCCTCGGGGGTCATTCAACATCGAGGACTATATCAACATGTATTGTGGGGCTGGTACTGAGAAAGTGGGTTCTCAGGTGTCAATTCACAAGATAACTAGCCTCTCTCTATGAGTGATTCTACCCCTGATCAAGTAGATTACTGGATCCGCAACACTCCATCAAGCCTCTCATGCACATATGCCTGTTGTGGTTCAGTGTTTAGAAGCGACAATATTTGACTGGAGTAATACCATGCTAGTATGCATGAAGAGACAACTCACAGAGTGTCATAGACATACCAACAAGAATTTCAGGATTGGTACCATATTATGTTCCTTCTTCTTCAAGAGGGTTCCCAGTCTCATCCCTAGAGAGATAGTACAAGGGAATATTGCCCCCTTCCAAGTAGTGAGCAGGTGGGTGGTTTCATTGCCTAGACAGGGTGGAGGAAGGACTGTAGAGGCCTTCGACAAAAAATTATTTGGCTGGTGGGAACGTCAGATCCTAGTTATAGAGGAATATCCCTATGCAATGATTATATTCCTTAGAGATCCATACATTCATGTGCCCCCTAGCAAGGAGCGTGGTGAGATAGGTAAAAAATATTTTTTGAAGTTATTAAATTTTTAATTTTCATATATGTAGTGTACCAATTGCTCTGATACCAATTTGTAGTGTACCCATTCACTTGCCGGATTTTACCAAACCTCTCGGTTACCGTTTCGTACATGGAATCTACAGAACTCATACTGGGTTTTACCAACCAAATGCATTTAACACAATTAAACACACTTAATTCGCAGAGTAAAATATATAAGTTATTGTTACCATTAACAAACCATAGCATGCAACAGTAATTCATTTACA
>ML803860.1:223723-258117 GCA_009831015.1 Picea engelmannii | reverse complement strand
CACCTGGAGAGAGGTCATACACAAGCTTAGCAATGGCGGCAAGGTCTCAGGGTGTTGGTTCTGGGAACGCGTGACAACAATCCATGCAGGAAATTACACAGACTCCCTGGTTTCTAACGGGTAAAGAGTGAACTGGCTTTTCATACGGACACCATCTTCTCGGCTCTCAGAACAGGGGGCGTACACGTAAATTTTTGCAGAACAAACACAGGCTTTACGGCTTTCAGAGATCCATCCGAATATTCGGCAGAGATCGTATGGGTTCCACGCACAGAGGTTCGGTTCAGAATGGAGGCGAGAGAGCATTCTCGACTCAGTTCAGGGTTTTTATTTGCATGCACCAGGGTTGACACTTGTCACCCTGGGAACTGCATGCATTCCATCCGTACACCTTCCTCCCACCACTTGGGAATTCACGGGTCCTTCCAAAAAGGACTTAGGATAAAATAATGTGCATATGGATTTTTATGAATGATAATAAAATATTATTCCAGGCCTAAGCCCCCTAGGCTTAGCCCCTAGGCTCCTCACTCAGCCCCTTTCCCACCTTTCAACCCCTGATCCCTTTCCCACTCTGTGGACGCTCAGTCCCCCTTCACTCATTCATCGTGGTCGGTCTGCACCTGGCGGTGTTTATATTTTATTAAATATTCTGCATACATACAAGTACAACAGCAGGCTCCTGGCCTTCAACACTTAGGCTCCCTGGCCTAACAAACACATAATCCTACAACTTATAGGAACTCGGCTCATGAGCCTATAACACATGTTTACAATTCATTTCATATATCATGATCTGTAACGGGGCTCGGCCTTGGGGACATTACAATATATATCCTTTTTATGTGTGTGTCAGAGTACTAACTTGTGAATTTGTTATGTACAAATGTGGGACATGTTCGACTGACAGACTTCACCAGGACTCATCGTCGTCCTTGACCAGAGGTAGGACCAACAACAGTAGGAGCACCGACAGCTATGGGAGGAACCCCAGCCAGAGAGGCTAATAGATTCTTACGACGAGTGGAGAGGAACCTCACTGCTCTCACTCGTGCAGTTCCTATGGCTAAGATCGTAGATCTCCCCCCGACTATGCAACCACATGTAGTAGGGGTGCCTTGGACACGAGTCTAGTTTTTCCGGTGTCTTGTGAACACCATCATTCACTATAGTAGGGCCAATAGGCCTAGACCTTAGATAGCGTTGGACCATCTACGTGCTGAGGGAATGTTTTGTACCATGTATTTTGAGGGCTTAATCCCAACGATTTATACCGATGAATTTTGAGTATTTCATGCCCACTTTTGTACTCCTGACACTATTTTGGACACACACACACACACACACACACACACATATATATACATCTTTCTTTTTTTATGGAAAACATTTTTTACAGATGTGTTTACATGTGTATATGTGTGACATGTGTTTTTATTTTACATGTGAGCAATATGCCAATCTAAAACTTGATTAGCTAGAGTATTCTTTAAATGATTAAATCTCATAGGAACATGAATATACGTAATGTAATCAAAATATCATTCTAAGACACGTACCCTAAGGAATCGTTGGTGAAGAGTGGGATCATAAATGCGGTAAACCCCATTTAACTGGGACACAACCAATTGAGAATCTAGATAAACCCGAAGGTGTGAAATACGATGTGACAAAGAATCACATATCAATTATATCACTACATTTTACTCAACAACATTATTGGTTGTGTCACCCAGAAAAATACCTCTGAAAGATAACAATTGGCCTCTAGGTGTGAATATCACCCAAGCTGCGAAAGCAAGCCTCCGAGTGTGTTAGATAGCACCATCCATGAACCCAAAGTAAACCTCTGATTCACTTGACATCTTCCATAGTGAAAAAGAAGAAAAACATAACTACAAGTCCACAAAACAAAAAAGACAAGAATGTATAAACGACTATACATATATACAAGAAGCCACCCAGGTGATCGACCTAAGAGTACTACTTGTTAAGGTAGAGCCCATTTCTAGGCTCCGCTAAAGAATTTCCCTCGAAATCAATGAGAGAGTAAGCACCCTTCTTCAAGACCTCTTTCACAATGAAAGGTTCGAACCACATGGGTTTGAACTTGCCAGCCCCCAGGGGATATTTTTCTTGGTCGTAAATCAAGACAATATCACCTTTAGAGAAACTCCAAGAGAAAACAGAGAGATCATACTAAAACTTGACTCGTTTCTTATGAGCCTCGTTAGCAAAGGTTGCATCACAATGTTTATCATTGAGCTACTCAAGATATGGAAGGCGTTCCTCAAGCAATGTAGTGTCGGGAAGTAGCTCCACTGCCAACTTTAAGGAAGGGATCTGACACTCAATGGGTAAGACTACTTTCAACCCATATATTAGTTGAAAAGGTGAAAAATCAGTGGCAGTCTTTACAAACATTTGATAGGCCCATAAGATTGAATACAACATCAAATGCCAATTTGACTTGGCCAAATTGATCATCCTCTGAAGAATAGTCTTGAGAGACTTATTCAAAACTTCAATATGACCATTCTCTTGCGGGTAATAAGGTCATGAATTTTCATGTTTGAACCCAAGATTTGATGTTAACTCAATCATCATTTTATTCTGGAAGTGACTGCCATGGTTAGTGACAATATCCTTCAGGATACCGAATCTTTCTACTACCTGATTGAAAACGAAAAGGGTAGAAATTTCCCCATCATTACTAAATGTCGGCATAGCTTCAACCCACTTAGTGAAGTAGTATACTACTATGATGATATAGCCATGCCCCCTAGAAGAAGTCGGGTGACATGTAGTGAAATCAATACCCCACTAGTGAAGGGACCAAAAACAATGACTAGAAACATAGGAGCAGGGTGTGCCCACATCTTCCGACAGAATATCTATCACAAGTGACACTTGTTGACTGCCTCAACACAACCTTTGACTAACGAGGGCCATAAATAACTTGCGCGTATAATTTTTTGGGTTGTTTCCAATCGAGACAATGACCGCTACATGCTACGGTGTGACAATCGCTCAACAGGAGCTCTGCTTCTTCATGGGTAAGACATCATTGGAGAAAGAATCTACACCTCAATGATACAAAGCGTCATCGAGAATGAGATAGTTTCGTGCTTGGTGCCATATTCTTCAACGATCATCGCGAGAAGCAGAAGTGGGGCACTTCAAAGTCTAAATATACATTGGGATATCTCCATACTAGGGGTATGCATATGCAATTAGAAAAATATATTTGTTTATAGGTAACTCTTCGAGCATAATATCACTAGACTTGACCGGTAGTTCCAAAATTAGTTTGACAAAGACCAATTAATTTTCCGCCAAGGACCCGTTGTGTTAACACATATTGGAAAGGTTTGATGATGGCAATGACAATGGTCTTACAAAGCAATATATAGTGATGGAACCATTGGACAGTGTGGATAGCTGCCAAAGCAAGTTTCTCAACATGAGAGTAGTTGAGTTTCTGTCCAACTAGGCCTCGAATAAGATAATAGATAACATTATCTTCGAGTGTGTCATCCTCCTAGACCAAGACCATGATGATGGTTGACTCTATAGCATCCAAATACAACAAGAAATCTTTTTTATAATCAGGAGGTCAGAGCAGAGGGAAGATTGTTAGAAAAACAAGATCGTGGAGCAATAAAATAAAAAAATGTGGAAATAAAACACAGAAGATACACAATACACTAGAGACACAGATATACGTGGTTCACCCAGTGTGGGTGTTGGCACAGGGGCAGACCCAGGGTTCAATTCTTAACAATGCACCAACAAAACCCCGACCGTCATCCCTTTCGGAAACACCTGCGAAGAAGGTGAAGTCTCACCCGAGGTAGAAGCACGGGGTGTTACAAGACGCAGGTGTCTGTAACTAGGTTGGTGTTGATTTTTAATAAGCTAGGTCAAGCATGTAGTTCATTTAATTTCATCATTTCTTAACCATAAACAAGAATGTTTCAACAACTAAGATCACACGAAGAAACACCATGCACAAGAACACAAGATATATCCTAGGAAACCCTTCTCAAACAAGGGAGAAAAACCTAGCGAAATCCTTTGCTATATTCTTCAAGAGAAAGACCTTTCACCACCAATAATGACTTAGCACAAAAGAGAGTGCTTAAGCCCTAGAACACTAGCACACAAGAGATGTGCACACCTTTTCCAAAGAGAAGTACTTGCTGAAATTTCCAAAACATATGAGAAGGATATGATTCTACAATGGAGAATCATCTCCTACTTATATTAGACTTTGAATAATTAACAAGGGATTATATTGGCACAACAGGGCCGACCTCTCTAAGTCAAATATACTTATTATTATATTTATTATTTTTATAATTAATATTCACAATATTAATTATCTTGTTTATGTTAATCATATTAATATAGGGCCGACTTGTACCCTTTAAACAATAACTAGGGTTACATGTAGGTCTGAATCTTGAATAATATATAGAAAAGGATCTGATACACCCACTAGTGCTCATCCACTAGGGGAACATATATAGGGATGCCATAACTCTGATTCACTAAATTACACAGATGAACCAGGTCCTCACATGTTCACATGTTCATACACAGGCACGTCCACTCTACATATCTTCTTTCCCACTTCCACCAACAAGAGAATCATCTGGAGTCTTCTCGTCAACTCTGCTGCTCAGAGGAGGCCATCACATCATCTTCATTTATGTTCACATGATTATGTGCCCAACACTTTTGGGATTTCCCACGTTCACCTTATGCTCAACCACATGCATGTCCTAACTCAACATATCGCTTTTCATCTGGAGTTTTTATCACTCACGTCATGGAGGAGGTCATCTCTACATTCCTAACTCTGTCCTAGGTAGGAACCACGAACCCTTCATAGGGGATTTCTCTCAGGTTTGTAAGCTGCGAGAAAGGCTTCACATAGCTGCTATGTTCCACATCTCACAGGTTTGTAAGCTGGAGGATGTCTCCCATAGCTGCATTCATCAACACTCCCTCTTAGCTAGGGAGGAATTATTTATCATGCCAAGTCTCACATGGATGAATTTTAAATTTTGTCTTTCCTAGAGTTATTGACACTCCCTCTCAACTAGGGATCCATTCTTCATGAAGTTAGTTTGGTGAATATATATGCAATCTGCTCATGTGTAGGAAGATACTACATGAGTATGATTTTCCTCTGCATCTTATCTCTAAAACAAGAATGTTTCATCTCATTATATTTCAATCCATCAGGAAACACTCGGTTCTCAAGGAGATTTTACTCACGGATTTTGGTCATCCTCATGGGATCCATCTCATGGTCAAGTAAATCTATTAGAATCTTGTGAAGATACATTGCTTCGCACACTTGATGCTTATATACTCTACCTCTATGGTACTCAAGGACACAGAGTTTCGTTTCCTGTTGTATCAGGAAACCATGGCAAACTTCATGGTAGAACATCAAATGGATGTGTTCTTGTGGTCCATTCTACTTTTTGCTCAATCTAAATTGGTATATCCCTCAGACTCAGTTTCACACTAGAGGCATATCTCAGGCCATATCCAACTGTGTCTTGTATATATCTCAATACATGTTTTTTTGTTGTCTAGTGAGTCTGTCTTGGTTGACTCATGAAATGTCTAGGCACATTCACTGCATGGTATGAATTCAGTCTGGTGTTAACCAGATACATTAGTGATCCAATAAGTTGTGGATGAGTCTTGTATGAATCATCATCAATCTTCTTCTTTAAATCCATCAAAGTGGATTTTTTCATTATGTCATACTTCTTGTCCCAAGAAGTAGTGCATCATACTTCTTGTCCCAAGAAGTAGTGCATCATACTTGGATTCTTCATCTCGATTTCAGGAGTCAAGGATTACTTGTATCCAACAACAATTCTTTCTGAATAAATCATCAGGATCAGTTTCTCGTTACCAACACTGTATAGGTTTGTATCAACAACATTCTTGCTTAAATCCAAACTCATAAAGAATTTATCTATATGATATAGTTTCCAACTCATGGATGGTAGTACAGATGGAAGTGTATCGGTTCAGTGGGTCAAGTGTCTCATCATAGACAACTCCCTTTGTTTATGAGACACCTCTTTCTATGGATTTTGTTTATATTTCTTGATACTTCCATCGACTGCATTTGTGATCTTATAGATCCACTTGGAAGTTACCACAGACTTCCCTTTCTGGTCCTTGAATAATATCTTATGCATCATTCTTTAAGATATACTGGTTTTCTTCTGTTATGGCATCTTGCCATACCGGTTCTCTTGTTGCTTCTCTAAGACAAGGAGTATCAGCATTAATGAAGTGGCTCATGACTAAAGGATAGATCTAAAATATCTTTTTCTCTTCTCGGAATGTGTCTTTGAGAGACTTGTATGTTTCTCTACCTCTTGCAGAGTGAGTCTAGGTAGGCATTTTAAGCCTTATTGCAATATCTCTGAACATATCAACTGGAGATCCTAGATAACCTAGGGTAATGTTTGTCTCCCTCTGAATTTCTGAAGGGGGAGAAGGTATTGTCTCATTGTTAATCTCCATCTGATATTCTCTGGTTCTTTGAAAAACTATCTGTTCTTCAAGGACAAAATCTCTGCTTGTCTCAAAATGTCTCTTACTAGAGATGTCTTTGAAGATTCACTGTATCCTTTATTCTTAAAGGATCTAGCTTGGACTTCTTCTCTTTGGGTACATGAATGTATATGTTCATGTACATAGTCTACTTCATATCTCATCTAATATGTTTCCTTTTTCAACCTTCACTATGGCTTCCTCAAGGTTATCACCTGTGACTTGAACAAGGTCAACAAAACATCAAGCAAAAATAATACTCTTTTGATAATAGTAGATAAAAGAAAAACATGAATAATCATCTTAGTATCTCTTTTAGAGCTATCACTTGTGACTTGTCTGAATCAAAGGTCAAAAGTAAGAAATACAATACGAAATGAGGTCAACACTCTTCTAGTGTTGTGATCAAACATTCCTCCATGGTAACCTGGGATCAACACAAGACGTTTCTCCTAGAGGAGATGTTAGTTGTATTTGTTACATTATGAATTTATCTCAATATGCTCACATGCTACCAAGTATAATACTAGTAATCAACTTTGTCATGTGTAAGTTTGAATCTTATCAGCGTAATTAATCAAACATGGAACCTGGAGTCTTGTCCTCAAGAATGAGTGTGTTTTGCTTTTCTTCCAAGTCTCCTTCACTCAAGATGTAAAGTGTTTTCTTTAGCTTGTCTTTTGTACTAGGACAATATGCTATTTTGACAGAAGGTTGGGTTAGAGAATAAAATCTATGATCTCAACTTTAATCCATCTAATACCATGACTTTAATTTTGACCAAAGGTTAGTATGAAGGTCATAGATTCAACATGCAACCTAGATCAAAATAATGTAATAACAAATAAATGCATATCAGAATAATCAAACCTGGGTTGCATTATTCCTCTGAATGTTTTGGATCTTGAGATCCTTCTAGATCTATGGAAAGAGATCCCTTCTCTTGCAAATACCCTTTAAAGCTTAACAATTTAAACATATGTGAGTACATACCTCTGATAGAATTTGCAAGTAGTGGCACCATCTGGTAGCAGCGGTAATAATTTCCAACTCTTAAGAATTTCAAGGTCGACTGCAACTAGTACTATGACTGATACTTCAACTAATACTGTAAATGCAACTTATTCTGAAACTGCAACTGCAACTACAACTTAGGGTTTTATGATTTAACCCTAATTTTTCAAACTTCAAAATTTTAAATTCTGATCCAATGGCTAGATGCGCTAAGCTAAGGCGATTATATTGGTATAGTCAGATTTCTACAAATCCAAAATTTTCCCGCTAAAACTTGACCAGCGGATTTCTCGACTAGTACTTCTAGTTTTCTGGTACTTTTGGTACTTTTGGTACTGGTGAAAACTAGGGTTTCACTTTTCGAGAGATATACCCATTGAAAAGGTGCATTGAAGGTGCCAAAGATATCCTTGGGTTAGGGTACACTTTTCTAGATGGTTTTGACGCTGAAAATATTCTTCAATAAAAATACCTAATTTTCTTGTACGACAACAATGAAGTTTTTCCTTTTTCTTGTGAAAGATGTTTGTGCAATGGGTTCTTTCAAGACCTATTCTCTGATACCATGTTGAGTTTTCATAAGCTAGGTTAAGCAGGTAGTTCATTTAATTTCATCATGTCTTAACCATAAACAAGAATGTTGTAGCAACCAAGATCACAAGAGGAAACACCGTGCACAAGAACACGATATATATCCTGGGAAACCCTTCTCAAACAAGGGAGAAAAACCCAGCCAAATCCTTTGCTATATTCTTCAAGAGAAATACCTTTCACCACCAAGAATGACGTAGCACACAAGAGGGTGCTTAAGCCCTAGAACACTAACGCCCAAGAGAGGTGCGCACCTTTGCCAAGGAGAAGTACTTGCTGAAATTTCCAAAACATATGAGATGGATATGATTCTACAATGGAGAATCATCTCCTACTTATATTAGACTTTGACTAACTAACAAGGGCTTCTATTGGAACAACAGGGCTGACCTCTCTAACTCAAATATACTTATTATTATATTTATTATTATTATAATTAATATTCACAATATTAATTATCTTGTTTATGTTAATCATATTAACATAGGGCCAACCTGTACCCTTTACACACTAATTAGGGTTACAGGTAGGTCTGAATCTTGAACAATATATAGCGAAGGATCTGATACACCCACTAGTGCTCATCCACTAGGGGCACATCCATAGGGATGCCATGACTCTGATTCACTGCATTAGACAGATGAACCAATTCCTCACATGTTCACTTGTGCTTGTCCATAGGAATGTCCACTCTACAGATATTCTTTCCCACTGCCACCAACAAGAGAATCATATGGAGTCTTCTCATCAACTCTGCTTCCCAGAGGAGGCCATCACATCATCTTCATTTCTGTTCACATGATTATGTTCCCAACACTTTTGGGATTTCCCACGTTCACCTTGTGCTTAGCCACAGGCATGTCCTAACTCAACAGATCGTTTTTCATCTGCATAATCATCTGGATTTCTTCTCACTCACGTCATGGAGGAGGTCATCTCTATGTTCCTGACTTTGTCCTAGGCAGGAACTAAAAACCCTTCATAGGGGATTTCTCTCAGGTTTGTAAGCTGCGTGAAAGGCTTCACATAACTGCTATGTTCCACATCTCATAGGTTTGTAAGTTGGAGGATGTCACCCATAACTGCATTCATCAACAATTGGGACACAAATATGTGATAAAATCACTTCAAAGAATATTATATTAACACTTAGAAGGTGACATGCATTATTTTATTAACCCTATTAACATCGCAGAGCATAACTAAAGATAGATGGAAGTAGTAACAACAAATGATTATATACCTTGAGAACTTAGCATGATAAGTTATATCTAACATTTATTTACCCTCAACACAAGTAAAGAACTTAAGCAACCAGATATACATCTCTTACACATCATAATCAAAGCACTAAGCATATTCATAACATAAATAACACAACACAAAGCAAACCAGAGACACCAGATATACGTGGTTCACCCCAGTGTGGGGCTACGTCCACCAACGACTTCACCTCTTTATTATTCGTGAAAATATTACATTCATTCACTCTTGTGCACTAAGCCACAGAGTCAAGCTTCGCACCAGACAAGAGATCTGTGCACTGAGCACCAGATCCTCCTTCCAAAACTAGGCCAAGGAACATAGCCAACTCTCTATCAAGCATAGAGGCTTGATGCACATATATTCCCTTGCACAAAGAAACTCTGTTCACACAGAACTACATTCACTTCCCCTCCTTATACAATACATTCTTCTTTATTTATATTTTACAAACCCTTGCAATAAGGCCTAAACATGGGAAAACCCCATGGGCCAACATACCATAAACTCGTTACAAAAACCCTATAGGACCCTTTACTGGGTCCACTTAACCCTAAAAATTAGTGAGATATGTGATCTTAGCTTCGCCTGGGTGCTCCTTCCTCAATCAACATGTCGAAGTCCAAAAGTGGGTCAAAGTTGATCGAGTTTCCCCAAAACTTGGCCGAGGGCCAACAGGCCCCCAACACTCACCTGTGACTTGTCCCAAGTCACTCAAGTCTAGACAATGTTGCTTCAAAGTCCTCGAGCTTAACTCAAGATGCCTCAACTTGTTTCTTCACCTGAGCCTCCTTCTCAGTGAGCTCCTGGATCGTATCCTCTATAATAAGACCTTCCATGCATTGTTCTATTGTTGCAACCATTTGATCTAGTTGTGAGCCATGTCCATCAATCTCTTCGAACACCTTTAAAGTTTCATCTTGCACAGGTTGTAGCTTCTGCGTGACTTCCATTACCTTACCCTGAAGGGCATTGATCTAGTATTGTACTGGGCGTTGCTCCTGGAATCTCTTCATTCTTTCCACTGTGGTGAGAAGCTTCATCTATGCCTGCAACGAGAATACTTGTTGTTTCATATCCTGTAATTGCGCTTCTAGCTTCTTCAGCTCTGGATTCTCAGCGAGGCGTTCATATTTCTGAGCGCTCCTATCACTCAGTTGTTTACATTCGGAGGTGAGGGCTCTTATGCTTGCTACTATAAGAGGTCTCCTCCCTCTGGTCACACACCTCCTGTGGGGTGCTTGGTACTATTTCAGCCTCCAATTCTGTTATCCTATCCTAAAGCTACTGGAGGGTCTCAGCGAGACTCACTACTTGAGATTCGACCTACTCTTTCTCCTCCTGTGTCAATCCTGGCACAGAGTGACATGCTTTACTTACCGCTTCTTTGACCATGGCCCATTCTGCGAGCAACTACTCATTTTCCCTCTATAGCTGGGCTTTTTCCTCTTGAAATTTCACCTGGAGCTCTTCTTTCTCGTTTTCATGGGTAGTTACATTGTCTTGCGCTACTCGTAATTGCACTAGGACTTCATCCTTTTCCTTTTCCAAGGCTTCTGTAGCCTTCTCCTTCTCTTCCTGAGCTCTATGAAATCAAACTTTTTTTTCATCCACCAACCTTCTCAACTGGGCTTGTTCATCCCCCAATTCTACAGTCTATGATGAGGAAGGTGCAGATGATGCAGTAGGTACTGCGCGGACTAAGCAAACAACTTGTTGCACTTCCTTCAATTCTCTCTTAATTATTTCGTATAATTCCTCCTGCTTATCTCCATATCTTTGCAACATATCCTCAGAGGCATCCTCCAAAACTTCGTGGACTAGACTGATGTCATCATCCATGAGGGTGGCTTCCAACTGGGGCTTATTAGCGCACGTCTTCTTCCTTGTTTAGGGTTTCTTTGGAGAAACCTTCATCTTCTACGGTGTCACTATCCCAACAGGGGGATCCTCAAGTGGAGGGGTGGTAGCTTCACCTCCTCCTTGCTTTTCTTCTCCTTCATCTCCTCCTTCATGTCCTTATTCTTTGTCTTCTCCTCCTCCTGGCGAGCCAAACCCGTTATCTTCAAAAGCGTTGTCCTCTTCATCACTCTCTATATCTTGGATTTCCTCCTTCTTTTTCTTCTTCGTCATCCCAATGGACTGTCCGACATTCTCAACTCATGTAAATATGGGGCTTCCAATGGTGTTGATGTCAGATAATTATGCATCGACGAAAGGTATAATAAATTCCTCTGTCTATTCCTTTGTAATCTGTTCCATATCTTCATTTGTGAACTTGTAGTACGATTGCAATTCTTCCTGGTACTCATCTCTTGGAGCGTTGATGTAGATGAAATGAGGATTAGCATGAAACTTCGCTATGGGTTGGTACTGATGTAAGGTGCACGGTGTCATATGTGGGAATGATTCGATGGAAACCTTTAACTGTTGATAGTATGCATGAAACACAACATTGGACTACCACTGCTTCGTCATGTCATTGGTGTATCAAAGGGTGGAAAATTGAGCGACCAATGGATCTGAAGGTTTGATCTCTAGAAAATTGGCTCCTTCAGGCATTTTCCAAGCGAAAAATGCGATCAAAATGATCATCTAATTGTAATGGAATTCATATCCCAATTCTTTGTCTTTGCGACAATCCTTCTCTAGCTCATTGACGAGGGAGTTCACCAAATTCATCTACATGCCCTCCACACATTTTCCTATAAGATCCACCACGAACTTGGTGACCTATGTGGGGTGGTTCTTCCTCACGAGCTTGCTAGCTAGGAGTTGGAAATAAAGGAACATTGTGCCATCCTAAATAGAGGCTACCTTGTAACCTTGCTTTCCTTTTTCAAACTCTCTGTAAGATTATTTGATGCACTGCGCTAGGGAACGGTCTGAGGCCTTCTCTGGATAAAACTGTTGAGGGTCAGGACCCTTCACACTTAAACCTGTGATCTGGTGGATCAACACTAGATCCAAAATAACCCTTTTGTCGAGCCACATGTATCCACTGTGATAGAATTACAAGAGGAGTTTAACGCAAGAGTTAACCTCCTGGTGGAAACCAAAATGCAGGATCTTCATCACATTCAACATGGTGGACTGAGCCAACCCTTTAATCCATGGCTGTGAGATGAGGTGAGTTTTCTTTCCATATTTCTTCCTAATATAGCGATGAGGATCCAACATGGCATAGTTCTTTTGGTCTCCTAAATTGAAGTCGTTGTTCTGCAAGAGAGATCTGTCCTAACTGACTCCCGAATATGGGAATCCCTTTCAGAATGTATGCAGTGAAAATAGAGTACTCAAAGTCTCGAGGGATGTTGTTGCAGTTAACAATGCCAACCAAAGGTGGAATATATCCAGGTAAGAACGACAGGATCTTCTTCTCATTAGCTAGATCACCACAGTGCTTACTTCACTACTCAATTACGGGGTAGACATGGCCAAAACAATGTTCAATCGAAGGGGAATCTTGTAGTCCCCTAGTCGACGATGTTTGAATACCTTCAGATATCGGTCTGTCAGCCATTAGCTTCTTAAGGAATTCCTTGATAGACTTCTCCAATTCACTAGGCTCGCCCGACATTCTAGCTTTTAACAAATAGTCAGGGTAGACAAACATACAAGAGGGGTCTAGTTTCAAATAACATAGCTCGACACTTGGACAATTCTCTGCTTAGCTCAGTCAATCATGGGTAGAAAAAAGTGGTTCCGACGTAGAGACCAATGAGTTAAATAAGTGGGGTATCGTAACAGATCTTCCAACGGACTGAAAATGCTTCCATCAATGTAAATCTATCCATTATGGCACAGTCTCAACATCCCAAAAGTGGTCCATAAGCCCATAATTTTTTTTTCTAACCATTTCAGAGTGTCATTCTAATGGCTAGGGTGCATCCAACAGTCATATAAATTCTCCAGGGCGAAGTCCAATTCTGCGCAGAGCTGTTGTTCCAGCGAGGCTCAAATCCTGCGAACCTGCCTCCTGCGAGGTTCCAGTCTGCGAAGCCTTCCATCTAGTTTATGTAACTTCTTGTATCTTTTCCAACTTAGGATTATTTTTATTGAGCTTCCTTGCCTTCTTCCCTGTGATCTAAGTCTCTCTAACTGTTTCTAGAATCCTCTTTCCATTTTTTTTCTTATCTTCCCCTCACATAGTGGCTTCGCACTGTTGAGGTGCCCTCAAGGATTTTGAAGTTAATATCCATTTTCTTAACACTTCCTGAGTGGACATACTTCTTTCTAGAATATATATGTTCTTCAAACCTTCTTCCATTCTTTCAAACTTTATAGCTTATTCTCTTTCTTTCTATTCCTCCTGCGTTGTTACTTTGTTCTGTTGCTTTGACTTATCTTCTTGTTCTTATATTAGTCGGTCTATTTTCCTAGCCATGAAATCCCTTAATTTTATATTTTTCTTTTCTATAGCTTCTTCCTCTACTTTCCTTCTGATCTAATCCTTCTCAATCCAAGTCTTACCTAGCAATAGTGGAAAAGGGGTGTTTTCCTCAACAAACCAAATGACTTGAATTTTTTCTTCAGTTGATGTTCCATGAACAATAATATGTACATTAATAACTCTTCCACATAAGGTTATCATATTTCCCTTAAACAAGCCTATCCTTCCTAACGAAGGTACCATAGTAGGATTTCCCAAAATTTCCCAAGTTTTTTCTATCATAGTATTCACTTGTGTTTCTTCATCCAAGACATAGTCGATGTCAAAGTCTTCTATTCTTGCAATTATGCACTGTTTTTCTTTCAAGATCTATGGTAAACTGGCATCTTTATGAACATCCATCATTTATTTCAACTGTAACAACGTAGTCTGAACTTCCTCTGACCCTTTCTCTTTATGATTTTCTAACATGCCCTTAGTCTCTTGATTTTCTTCATAGTTTTCTTGTCTTATGTTCATCCCTTCAACTCTAGCAATAATCCTTGGACAATCCTCAACCTCATGACAAACAAACTTACAATAAAGAAAAACATGGCCTACCTCAGGACATTTGTTAGCCAGATGTCCCATCCTTATGCATTTATAACACAAAGTCAATCCTCTTTTTCTCTTACATGTTCCCCATCATTTTCTGTACTGCACACTGACCCTAGGATCATAGTGTTGGACCTGCAATTTGCAAAAACAATTTCTAGGTTCCTGCATCCACTTAATAGTCCAAAACTCTTTCTATGCACAAGAATAACATATATTTCTTCTTTTTCATTAAATTTACTCAAATGAAATCTTTCTTTCAACTGCACCTTAGCCTTCAGACTAGGACAAAATCTATTAAACATACTTAAATTCATGCTTTTGAAACATAAATTTTCACTTATCTTTCTCTTACCAAAGGAAAAATATTGTTTCTTTAGGATCTTACCTCTTTTCTTTAGATTAGCTTACTCTATTGGCACAAAGATTCACAATTCAAGTAGAGTAATTTGCATTTCAACGACATATCTATGCACATAACTTCACTTTTTATTTACTTCAGTTCTCAGCAATCATAGTTCTAGGTCTCAGAAATGGAACCATTTGTTGGCACAGGGGCAAACCCAGGGTTCAATGCTTAAAACAACACCAACAAAACCCTGACTACCAACCCTTTCAACGACACTTGTGAAGTAGGTGAAGTATCACCTGAGTTAGAAGCAGGGGGGGTTACAAGACGTAGGTGTCTGTAACCAGGCTGGGACACAGATCTGTGATAAAATCACTTCGCAAAATATTCTATTAACACTTAGAAGGTGACATGCATTATTTTATTAACCCTATTAACATTGCATAAAATAACTAAATATAGATCGGTGCAGTAACAACGAATGATTATATACCCTGAGCACTTAGCATGATAAGTTAGATCTAGCATTTATTTACCCTCAACACAAGTAAAGCACTTAAGAAACCAAATATATATCACTTACAAATCATAATCAAAGCACCAAGCAAATTCATAACATAAATAACACAACATAAAGAAAACCAGAGACACTAGATATATGTGGTTCACTCCAGTGTGGGGCTACGTCCACCAACCGCTTAACCTCTTTATTATTCATCAAAATATTACATTCATTCACTCCTTTTCACTAAGCCACATAGTCGAGCTTCGCACTGAGCACCAGATCCTCCTTCCAAAACTAGGTCAAGGCATAGAGCCAACTCTCTATCGAGCACAGAGCCTTAACGCACATACATTCCTTTGCATAAAGCAACTCTATTCACACATAACTACATTCACCTCCCCTCCTTCTACAATACATTCTTCTTTATTTATATTTTACAAACCCTTACAATAAAGCCTAAACATCGGAAAAACCCATGGGCCAACATCCCATAAACCCGTTACAAAAACCCTATAGGACCCTTTACTGGGTCCACTTAACCCTCAAAATCAGTGAGATCCATGATCTCAACTCCGCCTGGGCACTCCTTCCTTGACCAATGTGTCGAAGTCCAAAAGTGGACCAAAGCTGATCGAGTTTCCCCAAAACTTGGCCGACGACCAATAGTGGGCTATGTCCACCAAATAAATTGTTAGTTCCTTCCTTTATTTTTATCCAACAAATGAAAGGATACAACCTACGATGCACCCGTTGTAACTTACTCTTATTTCTCTCACTGTCTCCTCTCTCAGAATACAATATTTGCAATTATGCATACCCGTAATACATTTCCCTCATAAAACATGGTTTCCTTCTAGGGAAAAAAACCCTAACATAACTTCTACTATAATATATGCGACCTTATAATGAATGGTCCAGATTTACAATGAAATTATAATATACATTTACAAGGAAATTTTTCCTTCGGGGGCCCACTTGCCCCTGGGCCCTGCAGAGGGGGTAAACCCCCTCTACTCTCCCCTTCATGGAGGAGTGTACATTTTTCCAAGGTGTAAAGTCTTAATGGGGTATAAACATGGCTGAAAACAAAGACCTCTGAATCAAAAAGATAATTAGGCTCCACAACCAACACAGGCATCATGGCACGTTTCAATGCTTCAAAGGAGCGTTGAGTTGTTTCATCCCAATAGAATGGGATCCCTTTTTTCATAAGACACATGAACCCTTTAGTGATATCAATATAATTAGCAACAAAATGCCGAAGAAAATTCACTTTCCCTTGTAAGATCTGAAGCTAGGGTATAGTGCCTGGGGAGGTAATTGAACTATCACCTCAACCTTGAGAGGATCGACCATGATACCTGTTCTTGACATGATGAGACCTAATAAATGACCCAATGTCACGCAAAAATGCACTTGTTAGGATTCAAGTGAATCCGATAGTAGCAACATCGCTCAAAGATTAGTTGTAAATGTGTGGGATGATCAGATCTCTTGTGAGAACGTGATGCTAGATCATCAAGGTATCACTCGACTATGTGTTTGAGGTCGTGAAAAGTGAACGACACGAACAAGGGGGAAGGTAAAGTCCATGGGTTGTGAAATTACCTCATTTTAAAATATGACACTTGAAAAATTGCAACTCTTGGCTGGTCGGGAACAGACGATATAAAATTTATATCATTGGAAGGCAGCAGATAATCAAAAGTTCCCATCAAAGATGGAAACAATCCAGCACCTAAGTTGACAGTTCCAGGCTGCGGGTTATCAACCATCGGGTCCATGGAATCCCCCAATGAAGGGTTGGAATTAGAGAAGTACAACTCGTCAATGGTTACAATTTGACCCTCATGCAGAAAGCATAAGACCTAAAAAACAGTGGCAACCACTGCATGCATCGTGTAATTCCAACTCCATCCTAACAATAGATCGACTACTTCAACCTCGACGCACACAATTTTACCCCCTAACTGCTTGGGGAAAGAAGGAATTATTTGGTGTGGTGTAAATGACCGACCATCAAAATCCATAAGCAACGTAGGAAATAGAGACAACTGAGGCTATCCAATGGCCTTCCAACATGCCAATGACATCACGCAATTAAGGGCACCCTCATCAACCACCGTATAAAAAATGTTCCATGTCAATGATTTCGTGGTGTATGCTACTACTATCTAAAAGGTGACGTGGTGAGGAAGATGAGGTTTGAGGTTGGTTGGATCGAAAACAATCGTTCATGAGAAACTAGTCTCTGTCACTCCCAAGGTGGACAACAGATCTTTTCTCTACGAGGGGAAACTCTGGAGAACCTCCAGAGAAGACATTGCACCAGGGGTATATGCCAGATCCTCCATGATGAAGTAGTTTTTGGTAGCCCTCATGTTTGGGTTATGGGAATCCTTCTTAAATGCACCTTTAGGGATGTGAGTCATTGTCTCGCCCACTGTATTCTCAACTTGAAGAAGATTCAGTGGGTTAGTGGCCTCCTTTCCCTTCTTGATGGATTCTAGTGTTCCATAGTCATGATCCCTGGTTGATAAATGAGCATCGACATTCATCATGTAAACGTTCACGGTCAAGTTGTTAGTAGCAGGCGGGGGAGCGAGGGGGGGGTTCCCTAACTACCCCCTACCATGCTCGTGGATGTGGAAGCCCGAGACATATTTTTCCCTGGTGGAAAAGGGTTTGTCAACATAATAGGTTGTTGTTTTGCTAGTAGCTTTTGTGCTTCTAGAAGTTGAGGGCATAGGTGAGTCAGGTGGTCTTCCATGCAAAGTTTACATAGATACTTCGACTTATTCTTCTCGCTTTTTCCCCCGTGAGCATTGTTGGCAGCCTTTTTATCCCCTTTACCCTTCTTGTTTATATGTTTCTTATTTCCCTTGGTCTGTTGATTGGCCTTGGGAGTCGTTGACTACACACTGTGTACATATGATGTCTAGGTAGCGGTGGAAGCCGAACTAGGAGTCTGTATGACCATAGTCTATTATATCAACAATTGTTGTAACTGATTTAAAAACAGATCCATGGACTTTCTTTGTGCTGAGCCCACTATGCCATCACCATGGGACCCAGACTTTTGTTTGGCCTTATTGAGAGTAGACCATGGCGCATCAGGTAAGATCTCATAAAGCATGCTAGACTGGGAGTAAATCAGTTCTAGCTGTTGGGATCTCATAATATTCTCTTCCTAACACAAAACCTTGGACGTTGCTACATATTTGGACATGAAAGGAACCAAATACTTCAAGAACCACTCAAGAAAGAAAGAAGGATGGACCTTCACCTTAATAAAGCTCTTTCTTCATTGTCATTCTCAGATATGATCCGAGAAATGGTCAACCTTGGTCTGCTCGAAGTTGGCCAAGAACTTGGTGCCGACGTCTTGTCTCACTGGCAACTGGAAATGGTTCAATAAAACCATCACCAAGTCATTAAAGTAAGAGTACTTCAAGTTGTCGAGCTCGATATACCACTTTGCAGCACCCTCTATAAGAGTGCATTGAAAAAGGCGCAACTGAACGGAGTTGTATTTCAACGAATTTGACGAGCACCACACGTGAAAGGTAGTCACATGATCACCTAGATCTTCACCAAGCTTTCCCTCAAATTTCAAAATATCTGAAGGAAACTTAGTCATCATGGGGGCCCAACGTGGATCGTGACAAATCGAGTCATTTAATAATATCGACAATTATGGAAAATGCAAGGTTTCCAAAAAGGGTAGTTTTGGTTGCAGAGTATTTACATGAAAAGAGGGCCCTGGATTTTGACCGGCACCAGGTTTGTAGGAAAAGTTGGATTGTTGGCAAAGGTTTTGGTAGAAATTGTGGCCTTGAACAACAAAAGGTAATTACGTCTATTGTGGCATCATCGAATGACTCCCAAAATTGGATGACATAGCCTACCCAGGGATTGTTCCATGTGTTGTGTCCTAAGGACCTTGGATGGGGGTTCCTGATCATTATCCTCCTAGCATAGTTACAAAACCTTTCCCGTGGTTCCATTGAGTATGGAAGGGGTTTCCCCCGACCGACATCCCTTGCGAGGGAAACGAGCCCTGCCAAAGATTCCAAAGACCCTGTGTGGAGTATACTCCATCCATCGTTCATGTGAAGGAATGGTACCTTGCACGAGGTTCTGTTGACAAAAGATAGGATTTCCCCCAGTCGGGAAAGAGGATGAAGAAAAAGTGTTGTTCCCAAACACACCAAACAAAGAGAACAACATAGATCCCACCCACTTTTTCTAGGATGAAGGTCCCAAACTACCTCCACCAAACAAACTATAATTAGTGTTAGGCCTAATTGGCGACTGAAACACACCACCGAGCGAAGGGGATGGAGGAGGTATATGACCCCCACCATAAGGAATAACATTAAAAGGGAAAGTATTGCCCACAAATGATCATTGCAAATGAGCGTTAGAGCTCCCTACCCCCATACCTATGGTCTATAAAGTAGAGTAAGTAAGATCAAAATTTGTGTCAAATCTGGGCATCCCATATGAGAAGGGAGCATGTGTCGCCTTCTAAGTGAATGGAATAGTGGTCAAAGACATCAAAGGGACTAGACCGCTGCCCAAAGTTGTGGGTGTTGGGACAACCATGGTCCTAACAGGTGAAGGTGGGGGAGGATGTATGATGCCCCCTCCAGTAGTAGTTGTAATGGGAGTACGAGGAATCCTGGACAAAGTAGCATCATTTTCTTCCATTTTCACCCGTCAAACAAACTAGCACTCAGAAGATGTCACCTTAGGAGG
Source organism: Picea engelmannii (assembly GCA_009831015.1). Classification (NCBI taxonomy): domain Eukaryota; kingdom Viridiplantae; phylum Streptophyta; class Pinopsida; order Pinales; family Pinaceae; genus Picea; species Picea engelmannii. The sequence goes on along the minus strand of ML803860.1, from coordinate 238,053 downwards.
GACAATATAGATTAGGAGCGTTGCCGACAAGTCGGTAATCGAAGGATTTGCTGGCTTGAAAACTCCAGTCTCAAGGTTAGAAACAATAGATTCCTCTGGTGCTGAAAAGTATTCTCTCGGAGCAGGCTCGAGTACAATTTCCTATGTTCCAGTCTCTTTGAACGATCCTTCTTGATCAAGTCTTCACCTCAACGGTGGTGGAGGTGGATCCAAAGTAACTAGCGACAGGCCCTGAAGCCTTCACGACTATAAGAGTTGTTGATCTTCCACTTTGTTAAATGATCAACCAACACAGTAAGGTTTGAATAATGTGGAACACAAAGAACACACTAAAAGTTTCCTAAAGATAAATCAAGAAATTGACTAACTAGTGGGAAGGACAGTTACACCAATCGACATTAGAGAAACTAACTAGTTTAATTGAAACTCAAACACGGAAGCACCCTCCGGGTATACTCTACAAGGAGAGACCCAACATCCGCCCTAGGTACCATTGTATACCTCCATAGTCACCTATGTAAGTTTGTAAAATATAGGCAACTAAGTTTCCAACTCGCAGTCAGTCACCAAGCGGGTACAGTGGATAGTCGGGCAGATCGTAATGAGTAGGATTACAAGTCTGAATCCCTTCAAGGATGTTTGTAATGTTCCTCACTTGGATAGTCTAGGAAAAATTGTTAATGTGTGTAGGATTAGTTGTTTACAACACACAAATGATCATTCAAATAATAATAATGGCTACAAAAGATGGAAAAATCATATTATGAAATCTCCTTGGAGTACAAATGTTGAATACAGATGAATTACAATGAATTGCTCAGCTAGATTGAGGAAAAAATGGATCTTCTCCGGAATAAAAAATCAACTAAATGATGCGCCTCTCCCTCTTGGGGAAAACGCTCCCTAGATATTCCACTGTTGGAACCGAATGAGAAACCAGACGAAAGATGCACCTTGGCTTCTTCTCGAAATGGGTCGGAGTGGAATCTATGAACTCTCTTTGTGTGGGTCAAGTTGATTCGTTGAACCTCCTCTGAAGATGCACCCTCACCCTGAATAAGCGTGCCTTTGCTGCGGGACCCTACATCACTACTGCTGAAGAATGATGGAAGACCTGCGTGATCTCCCCAGTGACTAGGGTGTCTCTCTCAACACCAAAATCAGCCAACTGGTGTCTTCCTCTTGGAATCCACAGAACTATCTCTCCTGAGATGTGCCTTACTTCTTACGAACAAGTCATAATCTGCATAATTCCCAATTAGGTCACTGACCCTTCTCTTATAGCTTTCCCAATCCCTAATTCACTGCTGAAACCCTAATTTATTGTTGCTTCTAATTTCATCTTGTCTATTCTATTTTTATCTCTTAATGATTTAAAAGTGATTTTAACCACTTTTAGCTCAATGTCACTTTCCGAACATAACACCTTCGACTAGAGTGACCTCTAGTATCCCTATTTACCCCTTTTTCTGGCCCTGGATATAGTCTAATGGGGTGGTTTAGACTAATAAGCCTCCTCTCTGGAGCTCCTATTTGGAAAGGGACATTACAGTCCTCCCTTCCTGAAATCGCTTGTCCTCAAGAAATAACAATCCAGGGTGCTTCAACACCTGCTCGCTTTCTCACGTAGCATCCTCTACTGGAAGCCCTCTTCATCTGATCAAACACTCTCTGATGACTTTTCTCCTCAATTTATGCTCCTGGAACTCCAAAACCTCCTCTGAAACCAACTCCAACTGTCCCTCCTCATCCAAGGGGGGAAGCTCCTTTGATGTGCTAATGAATTGCCCCACTACCTTTTTGAGGCAAGATACGTGGAACACGTTATGAATCTTTCTCCCCTCTGGAATCTCTAGCTCATAAGAAACCTCTCCTACTTGGCGCATGATCCTGCAAGGCCCATAAAATATGGGTTTGAGCTTCTCAGCCCCACTCTTATTCAAAGATGACTGTATGTAGGGTTAGAGTCTCAAGAAAACAAAATCCCCAAAATCAAAGCTGCACTCTATCCTGTGACTTTCCGCACTCATATTATGTCGGTTTTGTGTTGACTGTAGATTCTCTTTCAACAACTTGAGAATCTTTTGACTCTCTACGATCCAATCCTTGGCCTTGGGAGCCCTTATCTCCTCAAAAACCAAGTCTACCAAAGTGGGAGCATCATATCCGTACAATGCTCGTAAGGGTTTCATACCAATAGACATGTGGAAAGTGGTGTTGTAGCAATGCTCTCCTAAATGAAGCCACTTTACCCATGTTCTCTGTTGTCCACTTACATAGTTCCTCAAATATATTTCAACCCACTTGTTGACAATCTTGGTCTGCCCATCTTTTTGAGGGTGATAGATGGTGCTGGGTGTCATCTTTGTCCCTACCAACTGAAACAACTCTCTCCAAAAAGTCCCTATGAACTGACTGTCTCGGTCACGGACAATGTTCCTTGGTAACCCATGAATTCTGAAGACCTCCTTGAAGAATATCTCAGCTACCTATACTGCACTGTACTCTGTCAGTATGGCATAGAAGTGAGAAAAATTTGTCAATCTGTCGACCACTACATAGATACAATCCTTACCCTAGACCTTGGGTAGGCCTGTGATGAAGTCTATCGATATACTCTCCCATTTCTGCTCTAGAATTGGAAGTGGCTGAAGTATCCCTGCTGGAAGAGCATGCTCTGAATTGTTCTATTGGCAAGTCACACACTCACTGACATGTCTCATAACATCCCGTTTGAGGCCCTTCCATGAGAACCTCTCCCTAATTTATTTGTAGGTTTTGAAAAAACCCTGATGGCTTGCTAACGGTGAATCATGAACTGTTGTGAGGATATTCTTCTTGAGCCCCAAATATGACACCAAGTAGACTCTATCCTTGTAGAATATGACATTGTCAATGACCCTATACTTTTCATCCTATATTTTCCCATCCATAATCTCACAAGCGAACTTGTTCTTGGAATATTCCACTAACAACTGCGATTTCCAATCTGCCGAAATCTCCATCAAAGAACATGTCGCAGGTCTCCTCAATAGTGCATCGACCAAAATGTTCTTCTTCCCCTTGACATACTCTATGTTGAAGTTGAATTTATGTACCTTCATCATCAATTTCTACTGGCGCTCACTGAGTTCCTTTTGTTCAATAAAATACTTTAATTTGGTGTGATCTTTCTTGACCACGAATTTGTTGCCCACCAAATATTGCTTGAATTTGGTCAAGGCATGCATGATTTCCAACATTTCCTTGTCATAAATGGAGTAAAACCTCTCAGGATGACTAATATTCCTGCTCTCGAATACAATGGGGTTTCCTCCTTGCATCAAAAATGCCTCGATACCCTCGCCGGATGTGTCACACTCTAGTACAAATAGCAAGGTGAAATCTGGTAATGCCAACAATGGACAAGTGCCCATGAATTCCTTCATAAGGTCAAAGGTTTTACATGACTCCTCAGTATAGATGAAAGCCCCATGCTTCATAATATCCATCAGCGGTGCTCCAAGCTGAGAAAAACCTTGGATGAACCGCCTGTAATAGATGCTCAGCCCAAAGAAAATCCTCAACTCTGTCATGTTCCTTGGCATTGGCCAATCCAGAATGGTCTTGATCTTCTCCCTGTGCACCCATACCCCCTGTGCATTGATTATGTGGCCCAAGTAAAGAAACTATGTCATATTGAACTCACACTTGGACTCTTCGACATATAATGATTGTGCCTCCATGATGCTCAATAACTCATCCAGGTGCTTCATATGCTCCTGCCATGTCTTATTGTAGACCAAGATGTCATCGAAGAAAACCAAGACTGATTTCCTCAACTGATCCCTGAATATGTGGTTCATGCAATATTGGAATGTAGTGGGTGCATTGGTTAGCCCAAATGGCATAACTAGGAACTCGAAATGTCCAAAGTGACATCAAAATGTCATCTTCTCTATGTCCTGTTCTCAGATGTTGATCTGATGATAGCCAGAGCATAAATCAATCTTTGAGAAGAAAACTGCCTCATGCAATTCATCCATTATTTAGTCAATGCGCGGGATAGGATACCGGTTCTTGATGGTCTTCTTATTCAAGGCCCGGTAACCAATGCACATCCTCATGGTGCCATCCTTCTTCAGAACTAAGACAATTGACGCAGTGAATGGGTTGTTGCTTGGTCTAATATGTCCCATCGCTAACAATTCCTTGATTTCCTTCTCTATATCATCCTTGAACCTCCTAGGATGACGATAGTGGGGTGTGATCATAGTTTTGGCCCCCTCCTCCAACTCAATGGTGTGATCAAACCCCCTGTCAGCTGGTATCCCTGGTGGAATCAACCCAAAATTTTTTTTATGTCATCCCAACAAATTCTTGATCTCTGTGTGATACTGTTGTCGACCCTCTGAATCCTTCAGCGTAGTGATCAAGCATTCTGCAGAATATGATACCTCCCCATGTCTAAAGATCCTCTCCATCCTCTTGTCTGAAACTGTCCTGGGTGCTCCTGTCGACATACCTCTTAGAAAAACCTTCTTCCCATCACGATCTCTAAACCCCATCTCTAAGGTTTGGTAATTGGTGGTGATTTTTCCCAAGGTAATCATCCACTGAAATCCTAGCACCACATTTGTGTCAGATAGGTCAACTACATAGAATGTGTCTCTCACTGTGTAGTTTCCTAACTTTATCTCCAAGTTTGGAACTCTATCTAGACATTCCACTGTGTGGCCATCCGCTACTGCAACATCAAAACCCTCAAAATTCTCTGTCTGAAGTGCCTGTCTCGATACCAGTGAAGCGTCAATGAAGTTGTGGGTGGCCCCACCAGCTATTAGGGTGATTTCTCATTTCCTCTGAATAGTCCCTTTGATCCATAGGGTATCATAGCTGAGAACACCAAAAAGGGTCGCTATGACTCCTCCCTTTGCTAGTTTTCGTCTGTTAGCCTGCTCAGGCATTTGTGGAACTACCAAAGGGTGGGCTCCTGTCAGTGTCGGTGGTTTATGGGGAGGGTTCTCCTCTGTCTGTGCTGAATCCTCCTCTGAGCTAGTGGATCCACTGTCATGCTCCTCCTCCTCACTATCCACACTGTATGCTACCACCTCAATATAATGAATCTCTCCCTTTCCCATGCACCTGTGACCTGGAACCCAAGGGTCTCTGTAGTTGAATAAAATATTCTTCTTCATAAGTTCTCGCCTCCTCTCATCATCCAACTTCTCCTTTTTCTTCCATTATTTATGGAATGGCTTCTTGTATTGATCCTTCTGGGGTACGAAGGGTTTGGAAAAGGGTTTAGTCTTTGGCACAAAGTCTGCCAAATCTCGAGTGCGTAGGATGTCATCCTGTAAGGTGAGCAGCTTGTATGCCTTCACCCATCCTCTCAAAGGCTCTGTGAACCCCTCTATGAATAGCATGATAAATCGGGGCTCTGATACATCTGTCACTGCCATGACTACCCGCTAAAACTCTGTGATGAATGCCTCTGTTGTGCTAGTTTGTCGCAAATGGGCTAGATCCCTTAAGTGGATCTCAGGATCCATCCTATCAAACTTGTCCATGAGTCTCTCTATGAACTCCCTATAGGAGGTGATGCAACTGTGACCCAATGTCACCAATCCATAGTGCCACCACTCGTGTGCCTCACTCTCCAAGTGTAAGGTAGAGAAACTAATGGCCTTTGTCTCATTCGTCTGGTTGAGCTTGTAGTATGTGTCTAACTTCTGTACCCAAGCTCTGACTGTGCATTTGGATGATCCATTGAAAGAAGGTATGGTGAGATTACCAACTTTCTGGATGAAATCAATGTTATTCCCTTGATGTTGTTGTGGTCCTCCTCTATGTGGCTCTCTAGGGCGGTTCTTGAGTCTGAGTCCACAATACTCAACTAGGGTCATGTCCTGATGGAAGTCATGGTACAATGCTGCATACTCCCTCTTGTACCCTACAATGTCCTCTACATGAGTGGGTGGCCTCTGTCCCATCAATAGTTGTGCTGCTACTGGGGGTGCTCTCTAGAAACTGGGAAATAAAGTTCTGGGAATCCTACTCGAAGGGGTGTATGCATGAGTAGGAGACTGGGGTCTACTTCCTGCCCCCAAGTTCCTCTATGTTTCATGTGGGGCTTGTGTGTCTGGGGTTCCCACTATATTCAATCTTTCAGCCACCTGCACCAAGGATTGAGTCATGGCCCGCTCACTAGCTACTATATCGTGGATAACCTTTATGAAGGCTGCCTCTGGCTCCATGGGGGTCTTACCACTGCCCTCTGGTCGCTCATATCTGTCTCCTAGTGTCCTTTCTTCCTCACGCTCAGCCTCATGCTCTGCTTCCCTGTGTGCCTCTTCCTCTTCCTCTAAGTTGGGATGGAAAAGAGGAAAGTCAGGCCTCGAACCTCTTTCCTTGTGCCTGCCATAAGTCACATATTCATCCCCTTCATCCTCACAACCATCTGAGTCTTCTGTTGCAATCATTGTCTTTAGTCACAGGCTAGCAGGACTACAGTTCGGATACCACTATAAGGTTCCTAACCTGGATAGTCTAGGAAACACTGTTAATGTGTGTAGTATTAGTTGTTTACAGTAGACAAATGAGCATTCAAATAATAATAATGGTGGCAAAATACGACAAAATCATATTATGAAATATCCTTGGAGTACAAATGTCGAATACGGCTGAATTACAATGAATCGCTCAGCTAGATCGAGGACAAAAGGGATCTTCGCTGGAATACAAAAGAAACTAAATGATGCACCTCTCCCTCTTGGGGAAAATTCACCCTAGCGATTCCACTGTCGGAACCAGATGAGAAACTAGGTGAAATATGTGCCTTGCCTTCTTCTCGAAATGGGTCGGAGTGGAATCTCTGAACTCTCTCTGTGTGGGGTGAGTCGATTTGTTGAACCTCCTCCAAAGCTGCGCCCTGACCCTAAATAAGCACGCCTTTTCTACGGGACCCTGTGTCACTACTGTTGACGAATGATGGAAGACCTGCGTGATCTCCCCGGTGACTAGGGTGTGTCTCTCAACACTGAAATCAGCCAACTGGTGTCTTCCTCCTAAAATCAATTGAACTATCTCTCCTGAGATGCGCCTTACTTCTTACCGACAAGTAATAATATTCATAATGCCCAATTAGGTCGTTGACCCTTCTTTTATAGCTTTCCCAATCCCTAATTCACTGCTGAAATCCTAATTTACTGTTGACTTCTAATTTCAGTTTTTCTGTTCTATTTTTAGCTCTGAATGATTTAAAAGTGCGTTTACCCTCTTTTAGCTCAATGTCACTTTCCGAACATAACACCTTCGACTGGAGTGACCTCTAGTATCCCTATTTACCCATTTTTCTGGCCTTGGCTATAGTCTAACGGGGTGGTTTAGACTAATAAGCCTCCTCTCTGGAGATCCTATTTGGAAAGGGACATTACAGTGCTGGAAACAATTGGTCTGGAAGGAAACTGAGGATGTTGAATGGATTCTAGGTCCATGAAGCTCCGTAAGAAAATGTGATAAGTATTTTTCCCGAGAAACACCCTCAATATACAATCCCCACTACATTTGGTCCATCTTTGGATGGGTTATCTCCTCTACCTTTCCTCACGCGACCTCGTGTTTATCCGCTGTGTTACAGGGGGATCTTGACTAAATCTTACGACGTTGGAATTAAAACACTCCCTATCTCAGACTCTAATGCTTTTTTTTAAATGGCCTTGAATATTTTCCTCTTCACACCTAATTCAAGGCCCTAAAATCCTAAACTAGTCAATGAACCCTACAAACAGAAAGTCTAATATATTTTAAGTTAAGCGTTAATTTTGAGGATTGATTTACACAAAGGATGTGGTCGTGAAACTTATGGTGTTTTCAAGAAATGAATAAGGAAGAGAACTTTAGAGCATTTGAAAGAAAAAAGATACTTCGAAATTAAAGCAAAGCTTGTAAAACTCTTTGTAAAATTCAACTTTTCTAATCAACGTTTCAAGATCTTGTAATTGAAAGTTTCCTAAAGAGTGTTTTTGTTTGACTAATAAAAACTACTTATATTTCAGGAAAGCAAGAAAGAACTTTGAAATGACAACTCTTTTCTTTTGCAAACAAACAACCTAGGCTACATTACCAAACTAAATGCAAGAAAATTTCTTTTTGATTTTTTGAACTGCTTTAACAAGAAAAACTGAAGTAAAAACTTATTTTTGTTTTTCAAAGCAAGAAACGGGAAAAAGAGAAAACATCACCCAAGATTGACAAAGACCCTAGGCCAACTACGTAAACACGGGGATTCAAAAAAGAAACCAAAGGAGGATCTAAAACTTGAAATTTCACTCTAAACCTCTACAGAAAACAAAATAAAACTAAGACACAAGTTAACAATGAATCTTTAACCCAAGCTAAGGCCAAAAACAGAGACTCTAGAAGGTTCAAGAAGGCCTTGAGAAGCCTAAACGTCTATCAGGAAAGAGAAAAACCTCTCTTTGTTAAAAAACACTTTCAAGACACAAAGACGTGGGCTATTGCACCAACATCCTGCGTATGTATGTGGGTTATCTACTGTGCAGGGTGCGCATGTACGTGGGTTGAGCCAATGCAAAGCACGTACACCTATGAGACTTTTCAAAAAGAAAAAGACTAGGCAGACTGAATGGGTAGGGAAAGTTGGTAGGCACTTTGCAGGTGACCAAAGACCCTTAAAAGACTCAGTGAACTTGGTTGAAACTCAAAATTCAATCAAGAATCCAATTAAAATCCCAAAAACCTCCCTCTAAAACCCTAGAGAGACTCCATAGTGGATTCTCCAATTCTGCTAGCGGGAAAATCCCCCTATAACTATACCAGGGTTCTAAGTATAGATAGAGCTATGAACTCCCTTAAAAGACAATCTAATTCCTACACTATCCCAAACATTCCACACAGATGAACAGAAAGTGATAGAAGAGTAAGTCATAAGTAGTACCTTTGGTCCAAACGTTCGGTGTTGACCTCCTGGAGCTTTGTTGCTTCCTTGGATGTTGGTCTCCTCCCAAAGATGACCTGCATCAACACTTCGGAAAACAAGGCTACAAATATTCTATTTCTATTCATCAATTATGGTTAGATATAACTCATTATGCATAAACCAAATAAAAGGCATAAAGATATCAATTGGGACAGGGAAACATATTCTTTTATTCAATATTCAAAGATTGGTAATTACAACCTTTGCAGGCCAACACCTCGTGAACCTGGTCCGGGTTCCTATTGACAATGCTCCAAGTGCACCTTCCAAATTCATCCTCTCACAATCAACTGATCACTTCAAGGGAAGGTAAGGGATTGTATGGGAGAAAAGGCTAGTGAGGGAAAGTTGAGGCAAGAACTCAAAAAAGGCTGCAAATACTTGGGAAAGGAAGGAAAGGGACTTGGGAAAAGTTTCACCTTTCTAATGCTTGATGTTGGAATGAGACCCCAAGACCTCCTTTTATATGAAAAAAGGAAAGTTAATCAGTATGGGGATGGGCTACAACAGGTGAATTTGTTGGGAAACCTCCAATAGCCCGTAAACTCCACTGAATTCCTTACAATTTTCTTTTTGCAACTATTGGAGGTAAACGCAAGTTGTTTAGTGTGCATCTAGCATATGTATGCGAAGTGTCTATCCTGCAGCACACATATGTATGTGGGCAGTAGTGCAGCAGGGTGCACACATGCTCCAAAAAATAGTTTTTTAAATAGAGTTCCTCAGCAATGAAATGGAAAATTACGCAAGTAGGAAGGCCAATGCCATGTATGCATAGGTAGAGCATTTTAGGGCTATAACATGTATTTGTCAACATTTTGGTACCACATCCTAGGTGATTTATTCAGACCATATAGTGACTTCTTTAGCTTATAGACAAGCTCTTTCTTTCCCTTCACTATAAATCCTTCTGGCTACTTCATGTAGATTTCTTCTTCTATATCCCCATGTAGGAATGTTGTATTCACATCCATCTATTCCACTTAAATATCAAAAGTAGAAAAAATAGATAAAATAAATCTAATAGAATTTAACTTGGAAATAGGAGAAAAAATCTCACCAAACTCAATTCCCTCTACCTGGGAATAACCTTTTTCTACTAACCAAGATTTGTATTTCTCCACTTTTCCTTCTACATTAAAATTCTTCTTAAACAACCATTTGTTGGAAAAATATTTTCTTCCAGCTGGGAACTCAACTAGATCAATTTCTTCAACCATGGCCTTCTTCCATAGTTTACTATCCTCTGAATTCACTGCTTCCCTGACAGTTCTAGGATCATCATCAGTAATAGATAAAGAAAAAATAAAACAAAAATCAAGTGAACTATACCTTTCTGGTTGCCTTCTTTCCCTCACTGATCTCCTCAATACTGGGGTATGAGGTTCTTCTTGTTCTGCTTCATCTTCTTCAGTTGACTCATATTTTGCATCATCCAACTCAAACTCTATTTTCTCAGGTTTTTGCCTTGGTAGGAATTCTTGTTTCAGAACATCTTTCACCTCTCTAAAAACAACATCCCAACTATAAACAATCTTCTTAGTTTCTGGGTTCTAAAGCTTATAATATTTCACACCATATTTATAACCAATAAAGATACACTTTTCAACTTTATTATCTAGCTTACTCCTATTTTCCTTTGGAACATGTACATAAGCATAAAAAAAAAACACTTTGAGATGTTCAAGAGAGGGTTTCTTACCAGTCCATACCTCGTGTGGAGTTTTATCATCCAACACTGATGAGGGTGGTCAATTGACCAGGTAACATGTTGTACCCACTGCCTCTTCCCATAATTTTTGTCCTAACTTGGAACCACTAAGCATGCTCCTTGATTTTTCCCTCGGTGTCCTGTTCATACTTTCTGCAACTCCATTTTGCTAAGGTGTCTATGGAGTAGTATTCTACCTTGCTATACCACACTTCTTATAGAATTATTCAAATTCATTTCCATAGAATTCTCCACCATTATCTGTCCTCAATACCTTTATTTTATTCTCTGTCTGATTTTCTACGAGTTTTTTAAACTCTTTAAATTGATCAAATACCTCAGATTTATTTCTAAGAAAATAAATCCATGTTGTCCTTGAGAAATAATCTATGAATGAAACATAATACACATATTTACCTAGTGATGGAACAAGCACAGGTCCAAACAAATCACTGTGTATCAACTCTAAGATCCCCTTTTCTCTTGTAGCACCAGATGGGAATTTTACTCGATTTTGTTTACCATATATGAAATGTTCATAGAAATAAAAATCCAGAGTGCAATTAGACATAACTTCAACCATACATTTATCGTGTACTGTTCGAAGGCCCTTTTCTACAATATGCCCCAGTCTTTGATGCCAGAGTATGGTCTTCTTTCCAGGGAAATTATTAGTCTTGTATTATTTATTTCTCTACTCAGGGAAAACATAACTATTACACCCATTAGCATAAGTTCTTCCCAACAAGTTGTACATAGTTCCACACCAAACTCCCCTCATCAACACCATTTCTCCTCGTACCATCTTGCAAGTGCCCTTTCCGAATACAGTATCCACAATTGCATCATCCAACTTGCTTATTGATATTAGGCTCCTGGATAGTTTTGGAATGTGCAGAACCCCAGGGAGAGTTCTAATCCTTCCATATTTTAGCAACAACTTAACCCTTCCATGTCCCATGGTTTTGGATGTCGAGTCATCTCCTAGGAATACATCACCACCATCGTATTTTTCATATTCACAGAACCACTCACTGTGAGGAATCATATGATATGATTCACATGAGTCGATCAACCATACACCATGGTCTACATGCATACCTGTAGATTCCAAGGAAACATCACCTCCTTCTTCAGTGGATTTTTTCGCCTCTGTGGAAGAGGCATTATCATTTCCCTTTGGTTTATCAACCTTCTTAGACTTGCAATCTTTCTTATAATTCCCTGCTTTACCACACTTCCAGAATTTCCTCAAAGATTTTCCTGGAGACTTAGACCTACCTTTATGTTTGGATATCCCCCCTGAAGACTTACCAGAATTCATGTCTTGGGTACGAACTCTTACAAATGAAGCATGCTCTGCCCATCCATTCTTTTCCACCTCATCTCTTCAGATAACAAGGATGAAACTACATCCTCATACTTCATTGTAGATTGAGTGGTACTACCAATTGCTACAACCATATTATCCCAAGAGTCTGGAAAATAACATAAAAAAGTAATACACTTATCTTCTTCTGCAATTGTAATATTAACAAAGACAAGTTGACTTGCTAGAGTATTCAAGACATTTAGATGTTATGTCATAGAATCTCCATCTTCCATCCTAAGATGATACAACTTGTTTTGAAGAAACAACTTGTTTACCAGGGAATTTGATTGATACAAATTACCTAACTTATCCCATAGTTCCTTGGTTGTATATTCTCTTGAGACATTCAACAACACCGAATATACCAGGCAAAGTCAACTAATACTCCTTGCTCTTCTATCCAACTTCTCCCAATATTCCTTCCACATACCAATAGGTTGTGTACTAGTAGGTTGTGTACCAGAGGATTGTGCACCACTAAATTGTGTGTCAGTAGATTGCATACTAGTAGGCTATGTACCAGTATCCAAAACAATCCATTGTTCTTTGTCTACAAGAAGGTCATCCATCTTGAGCTTCCATAGCTAAAAGTTTTTACCGTTGAACTTCTCAATCTCGATTCTAGAAGAGATCTCCATTCCTCTTTCTACACTCAAATCACCACTGCAAAATATCCCACTGAACCCAGGTTTATCACATACCCAAGATAAACTTGATCTATCAATACCGAGCCAAACCCTCAGCAACAAAGGTGTCCCTATGAAGCCAAAACCGAGCTCTCATACCACATGTAAGTTTTAAACCTGTGAAGTAAATCAATGCATACATATTCTCCTAACAAAAACAAAAATTAATCAATGGATCATACACACAGTACATAGAGATTTACGCTGGAAACCCTTAACTGGGAGAATACCAACCTTCCTTGGTTCCACACCTTTCAACTGTTAATTGTATTAATTTCACCATTCACAATACAATATATACAATATTATAGGTATTTCGTAGCTACCAAAACCCTAATCCCTTAATCCAGGATTAATTTAGAAAATCGCTACAAATAACAAAATCCGTTAAAATAGCAAAAAATGCCCCCCCCAAAAAAAGTTTGAGGTGCTTCCATGAACCCTGACAACTCCAGCCTACCGCCATGGATGATTTTAGGGGCTAAATTTCTCTCATGGTCTAATTTTCCATGGGTTTTCCAAAAACGAGTTTCGCTATTTTAAAAATGATTCGCCCAAATTCTATAGGATAAAATTATTTTACCTTAAAAATCGCCAAAATTTTACAAAAACTATATAAAATCCTTAGAAATTTGAATATTTTTACAAAAATATGCCAAACATTTATAGTTGGCATATGAAGGATAAGTAAGATTCGCCAAGGTTTCTAAATTTTAAAATAAATTTCCATCCTTAAAATCATCCCTACCTACCGCCCAGATCTAAATGTTGCACGTAACCAAGGGAGGCCAATACTGCCCCCCCCTAGGACCCCCCAGGAAAACGCCTGATGCACACAACAAAAAGGGCGATGGAAGTTGGGTTCGTTAGACGCAATTGTCAAATCCTATGCACCCACACACACACATGCAAATAATATAACACATACCCAACACAAACCACACATTTAGACACAAATTTTTTAACATTAGCTTTAAGACCTTCCCAGAAAAACTCCTTCTTGATCCTATGGTACGTTTTCAATAATCATTAATGTCCTCCTATAGGATAAGTGTGCAATTCCAAAAGGACCTTCTATTTGAGTTGGTAATTCTTACATAAATATAGGTGATCATGATACCATAGCAAATCATTATTCCATACAAATGTATCTAATGAAATAGGGTCCTATTGTATTTATTAAATGATATTGCTTCCATTTTATTCTTACTTCTTCCACCCAATCATATTGCATAATAGAAATAACACATAGTGAACCTACTATTTATTCTTCTTTCCTTGAAAGGGAACTTGCCACAAAATTGCATTTTCCCTTTTTTTTAGACAATTTCAAAGTCACAACCTAGCATATTTGTAACCCATTTTTGTTTCTCTTTTGAATATAATTGCTGCTCCAAGAAGCACTTCAAATTTTCATGATTCGTTTTTACTTTGAAGTATAGATGATTTTAGGGGCGAAATTTCGCTCATGGGCGAAATTAAGGGGCCTCCAATTTTTTATTGGGCGAATTTTTTGTATTAGAGTGATTTTTTTAAACTTATATCATTAGCCCATAATTTATTTTAGGGGAAAAATCGTGT
>ML803860.1:197156-212382 GCA_009831015.1 Picea engelmannii | reverse complement strand
CTTTACTTATATATATATATATATATATATATATATATATATATATATATATATATATACCACAACACTCTCTTCCCTTCATATTCCTTTACTTATATAGTCCTCCTAAGGGTGACACTTTGAAACAATGTGTCTTTTTGGAATGAAACATTGCACCCCTTCATTTAATTAACACAAATGGTTACTTTTATTAATTATTTTTTGTACACCAATTTAAGCAACAATTTTTGTATGACGATTATAGAGTGATGGAAACGAATTTTAAAATTCTACGACATGTGTTTTTTATAGAACATGCCCAATTAGTTGAGTTGTGAGAAATTTCCCTAGAAAGTGTGTGAGGTGGGAGGGACACTACTGTCACACCTTTTAGCCTTCCAATAGCTAGAACCCTGTGTTGATTTGCTAGTTTTAGTTGAATATCCTAATGTGGGATCTCCCATACATTTCCATGTCTTCTTGGGTAACACATTTACTTCTAGGCCTAAATCCAATATAATATCCCCCATGTTGAACTATCCAATGTTGGCATTCGGTCTGAACTCTCTACTTGTCCTCCTCCTTGTATTCAAGTGATTAACTATTTTCTGCTCTATCTTTCCCTCTACGTCTTTGTTACACCTTTCTAACATATTTTTTAATACTTTAATAGATGATGGATCATTTAGTAGTTTAACACAGGATTGCAAAAAATCCTTTATATTAATTACTTGTCCTAGGGGTTGTGCTTCATTAGTATGATCCAATGATGAAGGAATATCGTACGTTGGTGCGTCATGAATATGTTGCGTAGTTGATGTAGATGCAATGTCTGGATTCAAGAATTCTTGTTTGACTTGCTTGAATATCTCATTTTCATTCTACGCATCAAATAAATTATGTGGTTCGACATTGTTCTTCATCCATTGGTGTTGTGTTGGATCTTGTCTTACTGTGTCATCTCTTGTTTTAGCTCCTCCACATGTAACTATGTTGATATTTCTTCCATCATCCCTTGCTTCTACAGAAATCCATTGAACATTCTGATTGTTTTGATTCCTCTTTTCTTGTATCTTCCTCAATAGTGTCAGAAAATCCTCTGTGTCATCATATGATGCATGACAATACATATATGTCGCAAGTGGAAGTGCACATTCTCTTACATAATATCATGGTTGTTGATAGTTATGGCATACCATCAATCCTCTGCCTCTTCTGAAGCCTCCTCTACGTCATCCTTCACCTATGTATCCAACTCGATCTCCTCGCGGGGCATTGTACTGAGGCACCTGATTATACTGCGCGAGATCATACTGTGGTTGTGTGTTATTGTAATGTGGATGTGCAGTGTTATATTGGGTTGGTACTTGGTTAAACTGTGGTGCAACTTGCCCTGTCATCATTTTTTCCTGCACCCTATAGGTGTCTGATGTTCTTTCCCTCATCAGCTCCATCATATTGCAATCTTTGTCATCATGGCCTACTAACTTGAAAAAGTTGCAATATGAACTCTTAGGCACTATCTGTTATTTCTGCATCATTGGACAATGATATGGATCATGCCCCCATGTATTATATATCTCACACCATAGTCCTCATGTCAACAAAGGGTTTGGTAGTCCTATTTCCATGTACTGCGTGAATGTTTGGCACTCATTATTTTGATGTCCTTCTGTCCTACATGTGGTACACCAAACAACTTCTCTTTTTTCCTTACTCCTATTCTGGTTCAGTTGAAATTTTAAATTCTTCATATCCTCCTGCATCTCCTATATTGCTGGATATGTCTTCTAATATTGGTTCTCTTATAGTTGTAAGGATGTATGCAGAGCCTCTGCCTGAGTTTGAAACTTCTACTGTCTCAAATGGTATTTCAAGTGTGGTAGTAGGGAATTCACAAATAGATGTCTATGATGCATATATGTCATGACATACTTTAGCTTTCCCTTCAATCATTTTAATCTTTGGTCAATCTCCCATACAAATTCCCATGGTTTCTGTCTGATCTCTATCATCTCATTCATGTACTGATCCTCTAATCTAGGCTTATGGAATTAATTTATCAACAACTTCTTGATATCCACAATCATTCTAGTTGTTCTTGGTTGACTGTTTGTAGCTAAGATCATGTACCAATCCAGTGCTTGGTCTCTTAGTGTGATATATAAATGCGCAAGTTTTGTATTCTCATCAGTGATCTTCTTTGCTTCCCATATATTTTTACATATGAACAAGTGCTTCTCCGGGTCCTCTGATACCTCTCCCTATAATTCTGGTAACCTGATGGTGGGATCATGTCCTTCCATCCTGACTGATGAAATACTACCTTCACGTGGTGTAGATCCTTGACTAATGCTTATTGAACTGGCTCCCCCAATTTTTTTTCCATGTGTATATGTACTTCCTACTGTGTTTCTTCCATTGAAATTCGATTGTCTAAATGGTGGTGTTCTCTCTGGTGTATTGATCATAAATGGGTGGATGGGTTCCACACTGACATTGATATGGATAGGAGTTATGCCTTCGGTTCCTGCCCTTGGACCTCTTCTCTTCCTTTCATATGTCACGCGTAGGATTTCCTCAATCTTCTCCACAACTCAGAGATCCTCTACCTCTTCTTCATCACTTTCCAAGCCTTCTCTTGCAGCTATGGCTCTCTTCTTATTGTTCATCTTGTATTGGTAGGGCGCTCCATTGCACTTTCTTCCAGTTGTTTCCATGATCTACTTGATATGGTCTTCCTCCATCATGATTGTATCCAAGGCCTCCTCCTTCTTTCCTTTATCCATCTCTTCCTCCATTTCTTTGTATCTTGTCATTGCTTCCCCACCTTCCCCCATGCACACAAGGAAGTTTAGTTGTATGATGCCATTGTCATTACACCTTTGTTATACAGTAAAATATTGATGGAAGTATACAATGATCTGATATGCCTACCTCTAGGTCCCTTCAAGAACTCTTGCTTTTTTGCGTTGTAAGACTTTGTAGTATCTACTGCAAATTCTATGATAAATACTGCAACAATCTTGTCTAACCAGAAATCTACTATGCGTGTAAATTTATTGTCAACTTGTTGTAAACTCACGATCTCCATAGAATTCCACTCTAGTTGTATGATCTGATTTGTAGGGTGGTTGTATTTGAACCTCAATATCCACTCCTACAACACATGCGGGAAATCACATAAAAATACTTCATGCAAGTCGCTAAATATGTGCTAGTCCAAATATTGGCATTGTGTTAACTTCGGGTTTATGTTATCTTTCTACGCAAATTCTAGCTCCTTTGTTTTCAACCATCTCTCGATCTATGCCTTCATTGGGTTCCACGGTCTAAACATCCCCTTTTATAATCTCATTTTTTTTAACGTTTCCTCACCAGATCTGACATTCTTTTCCCGATTCTTCAATAGATCTCATTCACTGAATCCCATTATTTTATAGCCAACAACGTAACCATTTGTTGGTTACTTTTCTCTTGCTACCTTTCTTGGGCTGACCCAAGTTAAGGTATACCATGGTTTCCAACAAAACCCCTTTAAAACTATCGACTCCTCTGGTAAAATAAAAGGCAACGTCGTACACAGAGTGCACTGTACAGTCTCACCTGAGATAATTCTATTGGTGGCTGCAACGCTCAAGTGATTGCAGCCTGGGAATGAGTGGGGATCTGGGATTAAACTCTGTAATCTTCATTTGTTAATTTAACATTCATCTTATATTGAATACCCTGTCATTCTCATTCATGCATGTAAAATAACAGATCTAACTAATCATTCATGCATTTGTCTAACATATAATCAGTAACATTAAAGGAAATACACAATATTCAATCACATAAAACATGATCTACCGTGGTTCACCCCTCCTGGGCTATGTCCACAAAGATTTGGCTGCTCATCTCTTTTATTATGGTGTTTCCAAACTATAGTGTCACGCGCATTACAATTCTCCTCAGACAGATCGAAATCTACAATGAGGCAGACTAGATCACGCCAGGCTCCTCAGCCTGTGTTCTAACCCTCAAGATCTACCCTATTTCCCCTTCTCAGCTCAACAACTTACAAAAAAGATCAGACTTATAGTCATTTTGTCTTTGAACGACATAGTAACAATGACCAACCAAAAAGGAACCCTGACCTAGACCTCCTAGGTACCTACTTATACATGTTTTTGGCTTACCACCCATTACATATTCTTACCAAAACCCTAACCTTATCGTGGCTAGGTATTCTTGCATGCATTCCTCGCATGCTTTCCTCTTCTACATGCATGTATGTCTTGCACGTGTTGCTTTTCCTGCATGCATGTCTTCCTTACACGTGTTTCTTTTCCTGCCAACTGTATTTCTCCCACGTCGTGCTTCTCTCCCAAACTAGGCCTGTGCCCAACAATGCACCACAAACTTTGTCGTTGAATACTCAGGACTTACCGCGTAGTGGGAAACCTACTAGATTTCCTGCGTGTTGTGATAAAACATTTAATGAACGATTTATAGATGTAGAAATAACACAGTGCTATACTTAGCATATAAACTCATAATCAGAGTAAAACTTAGAAATACAATAGAACTTGGCAACACTCAGAATACTTGATATTAAAATAAAGCTTGGCGCTACACACTAATACAAAATATAATACTGATTCAAGCTTAAGCTCCAATGACTTCTTGGACTTCTCCAACTTTCAATCACACACAGAGCTTGTGCTCTCAGACTTCTTCAACTACCTTAAGTTGTTGTTTATCTTTTCTATGTCTATCACTCTCTCTCTTACGTGCATGTGTATGTGTATATATCGACTGACTACAGACTTGGACATATATGGGTAAAGACTGAGACTTCTTACAGAATCTACTTGACTTAAAATTTAAGACACAAATAAATTTGACTGACTTCTATCTACTTATCAAAACTTGAGAAAAATAAAGATCGGCTCCATTAATTAACTCCCTTGCTTGCCGATTGATAAAAAAATTATCTTGCGTAAATGTGTGACTTTGTATTTGTAGACTGACTGACATTCTGTTTGACTGACTAACTGACAAATCAACGGAGACATAAATCTCACCGAATTGTAATTACTATTTCCAACACTCCCCCTTAGTTATAAGTAGGTGGGATTACAAAAAAAAAATACATCAAAATTTGAATTGACATCTATTGTCAAACATCTGTTACTGCACAAAATCTCAGACTACTGCACAGATGCTAAAATTCATCTCTTGCTAAGGATTTTGTGAAAATATCTGCGACTTGTTCTTTTCACCTTCAAAATTCTAAACAAATCTCTTTGTTATTCCCTAATCCTCTGATAAAATGATACCTTGTATCAATGTGCTTAGTTTTCTTGTGAATCACATGATTCTTATATAACATGATGAATGAATTGTTGTCACAAAATATTGTTGTTGGTTCATGTTGTTCCTACAACAAATATTTTAACATTCTTCTCATCCAAACTGCTTGAAAATTTGTGCTTGTAGATGTGATATACTCTGCTTCTGTCAAAGAAAGAGTCACTATGGGCTGCTTCCTTGATGCCCATCATACTATACTTGTTCCAAAATGAAATGTGTACCAAGAGGTACTTTTTCTACCATCTATGATCCCTCCACAATCACTGTCAGTGTATCCAATGAGTCTGAAATCTTCTGAAGTAGAATATCTAATGCCAAAATATGTTGCTCCATTTACATATCTCAGAATTCTTTTTCCTGCCTTCCAATGTGATTCTTTTGGAGTTTCCATGAAACTTGAAATCAGTCTCACTCCATACATAATATCAGCTCTTATTGTTGTTAGATACATAAGACTACCTACCAAT
This sequence comes from Picea engelmannii, assembly GCA_009831015.1. NCBI lineage: Eukaryota > Viridiplantae > Streptophyta > Pinopsida > Pinales > Pinaceae > Picea > Picea engelmannii. The sequence continues at coordinate 206,578 of ML803860.1, read as the reverse complement.
CTTTTAAACAGTGTGGGATCCATGTTGGACCCTTTATCTTCCTTTCTTAACTCCAGTCCTGTTATGACAGGTGTTTGGGATGCTTTGAAATTTATCATATTGAATATTTTCAATATTTCATGCGCATACTTAGATTGTGAAATAAATATACCAGTTTTGGACTGGTCAACTTCAATACCGAGAAAATATATCATAATCCCTAAATTAGTCATTTCAAATTCATCCTTCATGATTGACTTTAATTCTTCAATGCCAAAATCACCTGTAAAAATAAAATCATCTACATATAAGCAAACAATTAACATGTTACCTTCTTGATTTTCTTTGATGTGTAGTGTTGGCTCACATTCACTTCTCTAGAAACCATTCTATGTGAGATAGGAATCTATGTGACTGTACCAAGCTCTTGGAGCTTGCTTTAACCCATACACTGCTTTCTTCAATATGTACACCTTGTTTTCTTGTCCTGGAACCTCATAGCCTTGTGGTTGTTCCACATACACTTCTTCTTCTAAATGCCCATTCAAAATTTTTTACTTTACATTTATTTGATAAACTAGCCATATGTTCTGCGCGACAATGGATAACACAGTTATGACAATGTCCATGCGCACAACGGGTGCAAATGTTTCATTGAAATCAATTCCAGGTTGTTGTGTAAAACCTCTTGCAACTAATCTTTCCTTTTGCTTCTGCACATTTCCTTTTTCATCTTGCTTGGTCTTATAAATCCACTTAACACTTATCACATCCTTGTCTTCAGGTACATCTACGAAATTCTATGTCTAATTGTTCTCTATGCATCTGATTTCTTCATCCATGTCTTGAGCCCATACATCATATTTGATTGCTTCTTCAAAAGTTAATGGATCATCTATTTGTGAAAATAGAGAAAAAAATGAAAATGAATTTTTTGTGTCCTCATTATAGATGTCGAGCAGACTTCTTGTATTCCTTGGCAACAAACTTTCTAAAGTTGGATCTATGAATGTAGAAGTACTTGGAATGCTTGCCGGTGTTTGTTGCGCTCTAGGTGTAGATTGTGGACCTGGTGATCTTACTAGAGTTGTTTGAACTAGGACTTGCGTCGTAGTGCTAGGTGTAGAAGGGACTACGCACTAACTTGTACATGGTGTTTGAATCATTTATTCTTCCATGTCTTCATGCTCCATAGCATAAATAATTCTGATTGTCTTTGATATGATTCCATCCCATGCTTCATTCTCCACGAACTGAACATCGTGGATGATTATGAAATTTCTTGCAATAGGGTCATACAACTTGTATGCTTTTGTACCTTCAGAGTATCTAAAAAATATACATTTATGTCCTTTGTTGTACAACTTCTTTCTCATTTCATCTGGAACATGTGCATATGCGACACAACCAAAAAAATTTAAGTGCACCACATTATGCTCCATACATGTCCAGGCTTCTTGAGGAACTATGTTCTTCATTGTATTTGTCAGACATCTGTTCAAGATGTATATTGCAGTTGCTACTTCTTCATCCCAATACTTATTTGACAAATGTTTGTCTGCCAACATACTGCGTGCCATTTCCATGATGGTTTTTTTCTTTCTCTCCATGACACCATTCTATTCAGGTGTAGTAAATTGCTTGTAAATACCATGAGCTTTACAAAAGTTATGAAATTCTCTTGAGATGCATTATCCTCCTCTGTCAGTTCTTAGACACTTGATGTAATACCCACTTTTCTTCTCCATAAGTGATTTGAACTACTGAAAACAACCCAATGTATTTGATTTATGCTTTAATAAATAAATCCATGTACAATTTCCATTGGATATTTTTCTCTATATGACTTGCCAACAGGAAATGATTCTCTATGTTGCTTTCCAAAAATACAACCTTCATATATATTTTTTCATTTTTCACTCAATCACAAACCTTTTACCATATCTTTTGTGTATAAAATCTTCAGATCTCTGAAGTTCAAATGTCCAAATATGAAATTCCATAACCAGGAATCATCTTGCACTTCATATTGGAATGTTTCATGTATTTTTGCGCTACTTTCTCCTTTCGTGATAATGTACGCAATATTTTATTCATTGGAATTGCACGCACTTTCTGTTGTAAATGCAATGTCTAACTACACATATTTTCCTTTACCAACAACTAGCGTTGTATTATTCTTCATGGATTGATTCAATGTCAATGGGAACATTTTGTTACTTGTCATATGAATTATTGAAATAAGATGATTGCTTGGATATCTGTCCATAATCACACAGTGATTATCTTCCATAATCACACAGTGATTATCTTCCATATATATTATATATCCCTTTTGTAACAGTTGTCATATACTCATCATATTATGCTTCAGACTAGAAACATAATATACATCATGCATGAATTTTTGTTCTCCTTGTTTGGTTAAAATGTTTATACTGTCTTTGCCTAAGACAATGACTTGGATATATGTTCCAAGTGTAAACTTGGTTTGAAATGACTTATCCAAACTATAAAACAATTATATGTTTCTTCTCATCTGATTAATGCAACGTGAATTTAAATACCATATGTCACAGGGACTTTCTTGAGAAACATTGTATTCAACTGGGGAAACTATAGGTATTTCTTCAGCGCCTTCCATAAACATAGGGTTGGTTTGGTTATTTGTGTTGTTTCATTGGTATTGTCCTTGCTTGTTCTGATTATATTGTCTCTTTCTGCATTCATATGCATAATGTCCATAATATTTACAGTAATGACACTGAATCTTTGATTTTTTCAGTTCTCTGACGATTTGGTTGACTGGTATTTGGGTTTTGAACTCTTCCACTAGTTTTTCCAGGACTACTATTGCGTCCACCTCTGACATAACTTCTTCCTCTGCCTCTAGAGCTAGCTCTCCCCCTTCCTCTTCTAAGGCTTATAGATGACTGTGCGAAAATGCATTCTCTAATGACATATTTGACATATTTAACTTGTGTTCATGATTAACGAGGGAAGCTTGAAGTTCATCTAGACTAAACTAACTCATGTCTTTGTTTTCTTCCAGAGTCACAACTAGGGTATCAAATTTAGGAGGAAGACTCCTAAGTACCTTCTCAACAACGTTTATGTCTTCTTTGGTTTCACCATAAGAGTTAATCTGATTTATCAAGCCAATAAGATGGGTGTAAAATGAATCTATTGAATTTGTGTCTTTCATTGATAGAGTTTCAAAATCTCTTCTAAGAATTTGTAGTTTTAAAGTCTTGACTTTGTTCATACCTTGATAAGAGGTTTGTAATATGTTTCATGCCTCCTTGGTTTTCTTCGTTGATGCAACTCTTGGGAGTATGCTTTCATGCATGGCTTGATGTGTGTAAAACATCACATTTCCATCCTTCTTCCTTTGATCTTTCAAAGCATCCTTCTCAGCTTGTGTGAGAGTATTATATGCTTTTTGATCTGTTGGTTTCACATAGTCATTCTCGACTATCTCCCATACATCTTGACCTTAGAACAGTTCCTTCATGGTCAAGGACCACAACTCATAATTCTTTCATGTAAAAGTGGGAGGTTGTAGATTTGAGGTAGAATCCATATTTATTGAACTTGTTCTTATCAACCTGTTTTGATCCACCTTCTCTGATATCAGATCTCGGATCTACAATGTGCATGGAAACTATACACAACACAGTGACAAAATATTGCCCGCCAAAAACTTTGTCGTGAATACTTAGGACTTACCGCACAATGGGAAACCTATTGGATTTACTGTGCTCTGTGATAAAACACTTAATGAATGATTTATAGATGCACAAATAACACAATGTTATAGTTAGCATTTAAACTCATAAACATAGTAAAACTCAGAAATACAACAAAACTTGTCAAGACTCAAAATACTTGATATTAAAATATATAATGTTGAGTTGAGCTTCAGCTCCAATGACTTCTTGGACTTCTCCAACTTTCAATGACACACATAGAGCTTGTGCTCTCAGAGTTCTTCGACTACCTTCAGTGGTTGTTGCTTCTTCTCTGCTCTGTGTCTATCGCTCTCTCTTGGGTGTATGTGTATGTGTATATATCAACTAACTACAGACTCAAACATATATGGGAAAACACTAGTTCTTACAGAAGCTACCTGACTTAACATTTAAGACACAAATAAATTCGAGTGACTTCTATCTACTTATCGGAACTTGAGAAAGATAAAGATCGACTCCATTAATTAACTCTCCTTCTTGCCGACTGATAAAAAACTGATCTTGTGTAAACTTGAGACTTTGTATTCACAACTAAACAAATCGACCCAGATCTAGTAAAGCTCACCAACTTGTAATTACTATTTCCAAACAGGTTCTATGGTGAAGTGTAATCTAGTCATTACTTTAATGTGTTCATTTATTGTGATGGTTATGTGGTCTTTTATTTTTAAGAGATTTAACGAATAGTATAGGCATTGAGTTCGGTATCATGCAAACTAGACGTAAGTGAATTCCTTAACTCAAAAGGGCCTTCTCACTTAAAATAAGTTGGAAGTTGTCATATTTAAAGGCACTGTTGAAAAATATCAGCCGTTTCTAAAATATAGTTTGTGAAATATCGTTTGAAAGACAAAATAATAATAATGGTTTCAAACGTGCTTACGAAGCAACGCTTTTTTCAGCTTACAGAGTCGATAAAGTTCACATAGCTTTCCTTTTCATGTTGATATGGGCGAGCGCACAGCATCCAAATCATGTAATTTTAGAGCCTGCGAGTAATGATTAGCAGAATCATATTCCCTTACATTATTTCATGCGCTGGTTTCACTAGTTGAAGGTACTATTAGTACTCTCACGTTCATCCGAAGGAGGAGGAGGAAGAGAAGTGGCGGGAGTAAGCTGCTGTTGGTGTTGGAGGCGGAGCAGTCTGTAAAGAAGAGATCCTCCCACAGCTCCGATGGTTGGACCCAATAAATAAATCCAAATGTCATCATAGTTGTTTGCTACCACGGCAGGCCCAAAGGAACGCGCAGGGTTCATCGACGCTCCCGACACCGACCTGTCCATAATAATAATCATATTATGTTCCTCCACAGCACAAACAGCACTAATTTCTTTTGAATCAATTAATGCATAATTGAGGAGTTTCCATGTTCGTACGCTGTAATGACGACTCCCATTGCAATCGATGCTCCCACTGCAATGCCTGACAGTTGACCAATCTGCATACCACTCACAAACTCAATAAAAATAGAGTAATCTGCGCACCATTGCTAGTGGAAATAATTCTATAACAATTTGGCATATACGACATGGAGAGAACATATAAATATATACAGCTCGAGCATCCATGGACAATGAAGATGCGAGGAACATTATGAAGAATGTAGCGATAAGCTCCACCCAAAAGGCTTTTGCAGAATCCGATAATGGCTTCGTCATTGCCAGCTCTCCTTTCACGCCGTACACTTTCTTTGCGATGAAAGTAGCCAATATAGAACTTGTCAACTGTGCACTAACGTATAGAGGCACCTGCAACAAGTAGATGCACCATGATTGGATCTCGTCGTTACAAAGTAAGGAATCATCAGGTATTGATGGAGCTGGTATTACCTGTGCCCAAGGGAATTGTTGCGCTGCTGCAAAAGCTATTGTTACAGCGGGATTGACATGGGCGCCTGAAATATGCCCGATGGAAAAAACGACGATCATGATTGCAAAGCCTCCAGTCGCTGCGTACTCCATCAGTCCTATTCTTCCCTTGTTTTCTTCCCCAACGGCTACTACGGCGCATATAGAGAACACAACTATGAATGTGCCCACCATCTCAGCACATACCTGTATTCAAATTACCTCAGTTTCGAAATCGCAGAAATTCAATAGATATTTGCCTGAGAAACGGCCTAAAATATGGCCGAAAGAATTTAGAGGACATTCCTTTCATTGTAAAGTTGATCGGTAGAAATAGACTTACTTACCAGGGTGAGCAGGCGCAGATATCTTTTTTCTGTAATGGCAGGAACCATGGCCGATGACGCTTGCAGGTTATGGGCTCCCCTGTTCATTCTGTCTTCTTCGACACTATTTTGATTGATCATGGCAGCCTCCCACTCTGGTCTCACCTTCATTTGCCCGCTCCCCTCACGTATATGTCGCCAGGTTTTCCAAGGATTTCAGGCAGGTAGACGATCTATATCCCTAAGTTGGGTTGTTTAACTAATCCAATGCACGCTCATAGAGTGGAATGCCTTCGATTTGGACATATAGCTACGCTCTTTACACCTTTTTTAAATAATCAGTCATGCCAATAGAGTGGAAGACCACATGAAGTAGCACGTATTTCCTGCCTGTTATTACTCATACTTTCTTTTCCTGAGGAACATGAAATATCGTAGAGTCTAGACTGCTCCCAAATTTGTTCACACAAATAGTATGGAAACCATATATCATAAATTATTGCTCAACTCAGAAAGTAGCCGATAGCATAATTGCAGGAGCTAAGAACGGTCACAGATTTTCTGCCTCCTTCCTCCTTCCCTCGAGAGTCATCAAATCTATAAAAACAGACATTTTCTCTAACTGTCTTTCGGACCATTCAAACCTATCGTACGACCACACATTTCACAACAAAGTTAACATGAATACAAGTTAGCAACTCACAAAACAACATACAGTTGATGGAATATCCAACTCAAATAAAGATATCAAATAAAGATAGCAAAAGCAATATTGGAAACCAAAAATATTAAAGATAGCAAAAACAATATTGGAAACCAAAAATATCATGCATAAGACACAAAGATATTATTCCCATCAACTAAGATTATCATTCAAAGCACTTCAAAGCTTACAATGGCTCTTGTACGTGGGATAATGGCCCATGGAGAAATTAAAAAAAACGAAACTCTAGTAACCCCTGATCTGTTGTACGATGTTGGATTTCAAAGACTATACTGAACTTTGTATGGCACGATCCTGCTTCTACGACTCTAATTAGCTGAAACCCACTTGTGAATGTCCCTATTTTTTCTTCTCCCTGACTTAATCTCTAGATGAAAGTCCTTCTCCACCTATCCAAGATCTCCTTGAATCACAGTCCTTCATGATCTAATCCTCTTAACAAAATTGCTTCTCTGCTTTGTATCAAGGTATCAAGCCGTGTTTTTTCTCCTTCACCCTAGCATTGTTTTTATAAGGTTGAGTTATGGCCTAACCCTAATCTACAAAGTGATTGACGATTGAGATTACTTCTCACCTCACTTGAGATCAATGGCTATTATTTAATTCAATAATGCTAATTAAAGCATGTCTTTAAATAAAACACAACTCTCTAATAAAAACACGCTACTAAATAATAATTCCTTTAATTAAAGTAAAGTCTCAAGGTAGAAGACTTTGGACGACCTCCACACATCTAGACACTTAGACCTGTGTGGAAATACCCATTCGATGCTACCAAACATCAACACTCCCTCTTAGCGAAGAATTAGCGAAGAAGATATTATGCACCACTCCAAGTTTTTCTCTGAAGAACACAAACTTAACTTTAACCAAGGGTTTGGTGAAAATATATGCAACTTGCTCATTTTTGGAAATATATTGAATCTTTACTACTCCCTTCTGAATCCTATATTGAATGAAGTGATATTTAATCTCTATATGCTTGGACCTGTCATGGAATAATGGATTCTCTGAGAGTTTGATACCACTCTAATTATTATAGTATATCATTGTAAGCTCCAACTCCCGATCAAATACACCTGTAAGAAATTTGTGAAGCCAAATGACTTCACAACTAGCCATACTCACTACCATATACTCTACTTATGTTGAAATGAGTGCAACAAAAGTTTTCATCCTACTGATGCCAAGCCAAAGCAACACCCTGAGGTGGTCTTTCTATATACTACACTCCCTACTCAATATGAGTATGAATATCATTGCAACCTCACTCCATATCCTCCAAGATATCTCAATCCATACTCCACTCTACCACTCAAGTATACCCTTATATATTGAAGGCTCCAACATTGTCCTCTTCTCCACATGCACATGGATTTAAACTAGACAACCAAAGATCCTCAAACATCCTATCTCTGGCTTCACTCCCAAGAATTCCTCCTCGAGAGTCTTGTCCCCCAATATCCTATGAGGACTCCTATTATGCACATATATTGTCATGTTACACGCCTTTTCCCAAAGAAACATACGAAACTCATGGTCATGTATCATATCCCTACCAGAACGGATGATGGATCGATTCTTTCACTCCACAACCCCATTTTGTTTAGGGCTGTATGAGATTGTCAACTCCCTCTTGATCCATTCCTCCTTGCAAAAATTATTGATTTCATTGGAGGTCTACTCTCCTCCATTATCCGACCTCAATACCTTAATATTCTTCCATGTCTGGTACTTCACTTGAACCCTAAACCCCTGAAACTAACTGAAGACCTCATCCTTGGTCTTCATAAAGAAGATCCAGGTTTTCCTGGAAAAGTCATCAATGAATATCACATAGTATGATGATCCCTATACTAATGCTATTGACATCGGATCACACACATCTGAATGTATAAGATCCAATATCCCCTTGGACCTACTCTCACTGCTCGAAAAAGCATCATTTGCATTCTTTCCAAGTGCACACCCTCTAGAAACTCCTTGTTGCTCAATAATGAACTCTAGAAGACCTATAACAATCCCCCTCAGAATCAACAATTCCCTATAGTATAGGTTTCCCAACCTCATGTGCCATAACTCACATAGGTTTTCACTACCATGTACCAAGGCCTAAACAAGCTTGTTCTTCAACTTGTATAACTTTCCCTCACTAACCCCAATGCTTATTATTATGTTTGGTCTAGCTCCCTTTGAACATATGAGTACTTTCCCTCTCTTGGAAAAACCTATGTTTTCTATGGCTAAGACTGAGAGAAAATATTCTTTAGTCCTGGTATATAAAATACTTCTTGGACATCCAAAGAACCTCCTGACTCAAGTTGGAACATAATTGTTCCCTCTCCCTTCACTACATACTTGGCATCATCACCAAGATCCACATGAACATTTGATTCCCTCTTCATCATAATGCTAAATATCTCTCGTGATTTTATCATATGATGTGATGCACCATTGTCTAAGAACCATGCACTCTTGGTAGTTGTGCTGGTAGAAATGCAAGAAACTAGTGAGAAATCCTTCTCAAGATTTGTTTCAAACTCATTCATTTGTGTCTATGTTGATATTGATGTCTATGCATTTCCTTTTCCCTTCTTCATCTTCAAACATTGATATGCATATTATCCATTCTTACGACATGAGAAGCACTTTATTTTACTCGGGTCCTTCTTCTTCCTTGGTTGTGATGTTCCCATTGGGCATGTGTTATATACTTTACATGACTAGATCTAGTTGCATTGGACACACAGGGGCGGGGGGGAGCTTACCCCCCCCCCCCCCCCCCCCCCC